>BLBF01000078.1:1392404-1414197 GCA_015471245.1 Laticauda colubrina | reverse complement strand
CAGTTAGCAAAGTCCATGTAGAATATCCTATTGTCAGTTCACATAAATCAGTCCGTTGTTGTCTCTCCCGTTCGAGCAATGCAGTCTTGATTCCAAGCAGTAATCAGGGATCATCAAAGCCAGAGAGAGAGAGAGAGCAAGCTGTAGCCTTGCTACTTTTATATGGTTTTCATAACCACACCCACAGTTGCTATTTTACAGTTAAAGCTGCATACACTAACTATGATTCATAGTTATTATTTCACCTAAACCAGTTAGGGTGAACAATGTTATCCCTAACAGGGGGTATCGCAGTTCCTTACCAGCTTTGCCCATGCATCTGCATGACGATACTGCCTGTCCCAATCCTCTCTGAAGCATGCCACCGTGAGCGGGGTAAGCTTCCTATGCCGTCTGAGATCGTAGCTTTCTGAGATATTGCTTCTTCTCCAGAGGTTTGGACATCTAAAACTGGGTTTTGGGAACCAGGTTTCATGTTGATATCAAGGGTGGGTGGAGGATTTGAGTCCTCTTGTACATCAGAGACATCTGTCATGGCTAAACAAGTTGCCATGCTTCAAAGTGCCAAAGGGTAATTTGGAAAATTTAGTGGTTTTTCTTCTGTCCACTAGGATGCGCTGCAAACAGATAGCTGAACATAGGAGTTTCTGCTAAGCTTAGTACTTGAGAATGTAGGTGGCGCTGCAGGGTCTGGGCGATGCTAGCACAGTACACAAATTTGGCTGCCTTTAGGGTGTGTTGCAAAGTCTGAAAGACATTGGCGCAGAACGCAAGTTTGCCTGTTAGTGGTACTTGCTAGGTCTGGAAGACACTGTTGCTAAGCATAGGTTGGGCTGCAGGTAGTGCTGGACCCTGGAATTAAGTTACTAGGTGTTTCCACAAGAATTACATAAAATAGAATTTTCACTGGTTGAACACTGGTTAAATTCAGGAAACTTCCTGTAAATTGATTACTGGCCACAAGGTGGAGCTAGACCAGTTAAAAAAAATTTTTTTAATTCTCTGTGAAATTTCTACTTGACCACCAGATGCTGCTGCAGGCTGCTTTGCCTAGATCTGATTTCTCTCTTTAGGGGGGCGAGCTTCCTGACTATGAAGTTTGCTGATTGGCCAAAGGAATTTATTGCCTACTTCAGATGGTGCTGTAAGCTAATAGTTGAGTGTCAGCCGATTTCACTGGAAGAGAAAAACTCATTAGGAAAAATACTTCAGTAAGTTGCATGCACTGTGGCCGTATTATGCTTTTAATTTTTTAGTAAAGAGAGAAGGAGATGAAGAAACGTTAGGCTTTTAAACAAAACTGCTCCTTGAATTATTCTGTTCAAATAGCTTGCGTGAATCAGCATTGTGACTTGGGAGGAGGCATATGCTCCGTTGTTTTGAAGACTGACGGTCCTTCACGAATGATTTATGACCCCCAATAAACCGCCCAGAGTGGTTGTAAAATAGCTGGAGAGGCCTCCTGTATTGCTTCTTCTGAAGCAGCTGAGAGCATAAGAAATGCAAACCCTTTCCTTTTAGCAATACATGCAAGATTTCTCAAACTTTCTGTTGTGTTTGGAAAGGGTTTGTAACTGGAGAGAGACATAGATGGGGAATACCTGGCCCTTTCCTTCAATTTCAAACAGGCTGTAAGGTTACTTTGGCCAACAATGGGAAGACGCAGATTAAGCCAGAGAATAGGATGTTTGAAAGTCTCTTGCGTAAATGGAGAAGGGGGGATTTCTTGCTCCTCCCTGCCAATTCACACTGGATTTGAAAGCTTGTTGCTTCAAAGGAGAACGAGGCACAGAGAGCTTGGCATTTCACATTCACTCCTGGCTTCAATATTACTTTGCTTTATTACAAAATTCAAATTACTTTTAGTCTTTTTACTGATGGGATTGCAGGAACTCAGATCTACTTATCAATTTACTATTCTGTCCTTTGATTCACTTGCTGAATATAGAGACAGATAGAATAACTCTATAAATTCTTCCATACTTTTTTTTAATTGGATTATATCAGGCATCCTCAAGGTAACTCAGTTATGTCGAGATGCATCTAATGTCCAATTCTTTGCATAGTGGAAATCGTAGTGTAAAATGATAATAATCTTTCTATCCCATATTTCATCCCATCCAAGCAGATATGCTAGAAGGAGGCTGAGTTCAGGCAAGAGAGTGAAGGGACCTCCCACCATCTCAACAAAGGGTCAGTTCAGTGACCAATCAGGATTACAGATGTGGCCACATGACATGGACTACATTTCCCAGGATACCTTAACTGCATTTACCATGATGCATTCCCTTAAGGGGACAGCTCCCAAGTCCTAAGTAACTATATTTGGCTGGACAGCACAACACTTAATAACAGCCATAAGGTATAAATAAGCAATCAAATCATACTAGGAAACAATCAATATAGATCGTAAGGATACAAGTGACAAAGTTACAGTCACAAGTGGGAGGAGATGGGCGATAAGGTGAAGATATAGTAGAAGTAGTAGTGCAGGCAAAGAATAGTAATAGTGCAGACTTTGTAAATGGTTAAACAGTGTAGAGGGAATTATTTGTTTAGCACAGGGATGGCATTCGGGAAAAACCTTTTCTTGTGTCTAGTTGTTGTGGTGTGCAGTGCTCTAAAGCGTCGTTTTGAGGGTAGACATTGAAACAGTTTATGTTTGGGATGTGAGCAGCTGTAGATATTTTCGCAGCCCTCTTTTTGACTTGTGCAGGATACAGGTCCTCCATGGAAGGCAGGTTGATAGCAATTGTTTTTTTCTGCAACCCTAATTACTCTGGAATCTGTGTCTGTCCTGTTGGGTTGCAGAACCAAACCAGACAGTTATAGAGGTGCAGATGAAAAACTCAATAATCCCTCTGTAGAACGGTATCAGCAGCTCCTTGGGCAGTTTGAGCTTCCTGAGTTGGCGCAGAAAGAGCGTTCTTTGTTGTGCTTTTTTGATGATTTTTTGATGTTAGGTGTCCATTTTAAGTCTTGTGATATGATAGAACCTAGAAATTTGAAGGTCTCCACTGTTGATACTGTGTTGTCTAATATTGTAAGAGGTGGTAGTATGGGAGGGTTTCTCCTAAAGTTGACCACCATTTCTACGGTTTTGAGTTCCAGATTGTTCCGGTTACATCCCGAGGCAAGTTGTACAACCTCCTGTCTGTATGCGGATTCGTTGTTGTCTCGAATGAGACCAATTACTGCTGCATCATCAGCAAATTTCAGTATTTTAATAGATGGATCATTTGAGATGCAGTTGTTGGTATATAGGTAGAAGTGGAGAAAGCACACAGCCTTGGGAGGCCCCTGTACTAATTGTACAGGTATCAGATGTGATTCTGCCTAGCTTCACCTGCTGTTTCCTATCTGTCAGGAAGCTTATGATCCGTAGAAGCTTATAAGCCTTCAAAGTGGCATCCAATTAGCGAGCTGAGCCCAAGGCCTGACCTTCCCTCCACCACCAGACCCACAGCTAGGCTCTCTGACTGCCCAGCTCCTTCACTGCTCCCCAGACCCACTGCTGCCAAGGAGCGGGGCAGGGGCCTGGAGGGCCTGAGTTGCTGTCCCCTCTCTGTCCAGTGAGGAGGAGGGTGCCACACTCGGGCGGTTGGTCCAGAACCCGCACAGGACCGGTCAGCCTTTCAGAAGATGCCGAGGCTTTGCTTTTAGCAACAAGTTAAAACTTTTTTTTAAAGGGTCATTCAGATCAATTCCTCCCCAGCAAGAGAATCTTAAAACAAAAAAAGGTTTAATTCCTGTAGGGGGAGGGGAGGGGAGGGCAGAAAAGCTGGAGACATTCTGGCTGCCTCTAATGATCTATCTGGCTCAGCTTCTGGTTTGTATCAACAAGGAGAAAGGGACTTTTATTTCTTTAACAAGCACAGGTTGCCCATTTTATCTAGAAACACTGCTCAACTGTTCCTGGGCAGGTGTTCTTCTAGACATTTAAATAGAAACAGAAATTAAACCAAGAGTTCAAAGGAAGCAAATCCCCTATGGAGATAAAACCCAAAAATAATAATAATCCAAGTTCGGTCTTGAGAATTTCCGCCTATTTTGGTGTACGGGAGTGGGTGGGAGGGGGGTGTTAAGCAGCAAACCAACCAAGGGCTTCCCTCCTCCTGCACTGTGTAGAGGAGTAAGTCAGCCGACTGAAGACAGAAAGTGAATGAGCTCGAATAACAAGAAATTAATGTTCTCCTCTGAAGCACTTTAAAAGACAACCATCTAATTCACTGGAAAACTAAACTGCACTCAGAAAATATGAAAAAGTAATCCGACCAGGTGTTTCCATTCCTCAGAATGGACTTGGATGAGACACAGCCTAGTGGGAAAGCGAGTTTTTTACACAAACTCTCCAGGTCCTGATGTTTTATTTCGTCTCTCTTTTCTTCTGCTGCATCCCACGTCCCAGGAATGGAGTTAGCGGAAGCACGACCCTCCCTCAAGCACCCATCTTTTGAGTGACTCTTTTCATTCCTGTCCTTGTTTAACTAGAGGGGAAGACAAAGAGGAAGGTTGACTTTATTTCTGAGTTGGCTCTCAATCCTCCTGACGACTCTTCTCCCACTCAGCCAGCGGGTGGGAGGGCAGCGCAAAGATGGCTCCTCTAATACATCTCCTCTTGTCAGTAAATGAAACTCTGCCCATCTTGCAGGCCTGTTTGGGGCACTTTGTCCAGATCCAATCCTCGGCCTGCTTGCTTCTGAGTAAGCAACTTGAGTTCAAGAAAGCAGGTAAAGCTTAGTTTACTACTTGATTTTGATCTGCACCAACAAAGGGAAGTTGGTGTGTATGGTTGCTAAGAGGAGCTTTCCTTCAGTTGAAACAATAAATGAAAGCTGCGCCATGTAAACAGGACCCACAGACCGGCATGTGCACATTTTCTATTTCGATATAACACACATCTGATTTTAATAATATTCCCCTTTTTGTTTTATTGCCCAACTCTAATCAGAACTTCAGTTAATATTTATATTTTCACACAGTGATCCCAAACCTCACAAAGTGCAACACAAAAGCAGCTGTGAGAAATGCTACGAAGGTAATTCTTTAAGAAATAGGCAAAATACATGTTTATTGAAATTGGCTTTGTACTGATTAAATATACTTGATTTACAACAATTCTCAATTACTAAATTAAATTTTATTTGTACTTACTTAAATATATCCTCCTTTCTTTTTATTCCCAATAAATTATATTTCCATTTATTTCTTTCCCTTTCCATTTGTTCTTAATAAATTTAAAACCCTATCAAGTAAACAAAACGATGGTAATTTGTGAAGCTGACCCCTTTTCTTCCCAGCAGAGCTCACAGGCCCTCTGTCAACTTCCCTCTGAACACATGAAACTCTCATTAAGGGAAAGACTGAGTGTAGCAGATTTTTTTTATATAAAACGACTGTTTGGGTTTATGAATGCTTACTTAAAAGTAAGTTGCATCTGCATGTTATGAGATTACTTTTGGGTGCCTGGATCTCTTTTGGGGGGGAGGAGGGAAGCGCAACTTTTGTCTAGTTAGGAGCTGGATTTTACTTTTGAAAATTAAACCGTTTTGGGTGCTGGAGGTTTTCCTGTTCCTGGGCACTTGGGCTCCACTTTGAGCTCTTTTGTGCTCTGGGGTGGTGGTGGTAGAAACCAATAAAGAACCACTGAAAGTTGCTCTTCTGTGATTTACATGAAATGGTAGGACCCCCCCCCCCCCCCCCGTCGGCTCCTACCACAATCCTGCTAAATTCCCAGCCACCTGAAGTCCAATGGCTGAGGCAGACTTAATTCTGCACAAGAGGCATTTTTCTTGACCATTCTGATTGAAACGTTTAAGCCTCTCCTACATCGCAGGATCCAACCTGGGTCGGTCAGCGGAACCAGAGGCTTATTCTTCTGAGCTTTTGGAGGCTCGTCCTGGAGCCCATTCTCGGGGAGCTTCTCCCTCCTCAGTGGGTGTTGACACTGCCTGGTGAGAGAGAACTTCCCCAGGGATGGGCTCCAGATGGGCACGAGTCCAAAAGTTTGGAAGACAAAACGTCCAGTCCCAGTGACTGACCCAGATTGGGCTCTGGGACACGTAGATTTGCCTTCGTTCACTCTGACATTGTTTACAGTGAAGAGCCACCCAATTTCTAATGCGGTTGCAAGGCACGTTTTGTAGGGCTTCCTAATCTGCATCACTCCAAGTTCCAATACTGCTCATGGAAGAAAACAAAGGAACATTAAGACAGAAAATGATCAAAAATTAATGTCTCTGCGAAACAGCCTGTAAGCACCCATGCTTTGAGGGATCTGAAGCTCTTTGAATCTTGGCTTTTTTTTTCTGACCACTTGTACCAACTGAACTGGAAGAACGTCTTCAAGAGACTCCCAACTGCCTTCCTCCTGGGAACATTGCCTACCTGTAGCCCCTTCAGTTGAACATCAGCTTCTCCTTCCAGAGTTGGACTTCTTACTAACAGCCATCTCTAGCCAGGGGGACGCTGCTTCTGCTCTCACACATACATGGAAGCTCAGCCCTTGTGTGTATATGTGAGGGCTGGCCTTCAAAGTGTCCATGTCCAATCCCATTACAACTGACTCCCATCATTGGGACACAGTCTCCCAGAAAGAAGCAGCAGCCCCAAGGGACTGCAGCCAGGCTGAGGCTGGCGTCCCATGGATTCTGCCACAAGATCCAGAGGGCTTCATGGTTAATTGCTATTTTTTAAAACATATATAAGCAGAAGCCAGACATGAATGCAGCAGTATTCAATGGCCTGGGAAAACAGGTCTCTTCCCCAAAGGCTTTCTCCTAAAGGGTAGCAAGAGCAGTTGGGGGGGGGGGGTTTCCATGGCCATTGGCTCCGTTAAGCCCCAAGGGGTCAGGGCTGATTCTGGAGCCACAAGCAGTCAGGGAAAAAGCCTAGGCCCAAGTCCTAGGAAGTGCAATACGTCATTCAGATCACAACCAGAAACACCCTCCCTGGTACACAGACAAGAAATGTAGTAACTATATGAGCTAATTATACCGCATCGCGAGGCCACTTTGCCAAACTTCCACTGCCACTTTTAAACAGCCCAAACAATTAGGGTGGCTCCTCCCTATGTTTCTTCCCCTGGGGGCTCCTGGCTCCCTGGCCTGTTTCCTTAGGGAACATCCCCTCCCTCGTCCCACTACAGTCGCCTCAATAAAGGTGGTGGGGCTGGGGGAGAAGGGTAATGAAGGACCTGAGGGGCATCTCACTCCCCACTCGCTGGCCCACCTTCTGGAGCAGCTACAATTTCCAAACTGCCTTCAAGGGACGCCCCCATGAAGAATGCAGGGGAGGCAGAGTCCAGCCTTGGGTTTACTAAGTGTCCAGCTCGCTCTCCCCCCACCCCACCAGCATCCCAGGCAGGGACACTGTTGCCTTAGCAGCCAAGCCAAGCTCCAGGCCACTTAAGGTGAGGTGGCTAAAAGCAGGGGGGGGGGGGCAGCAGAACCCACCTCCGATGGCCACCTGGTAATTCAGCAGTAAGAGCAATCCTATCAGAGAAGCCCCACTTTGCTAGGGGCTGTCCCACCCACCTTTGGCCCCTGGTCCCAACCCTGCATGCTCTCAACCTTAAACTTGTCCGGAAGGAGCAATACAGCATCAGCTTCCTCGTCGGGAGGAAACCTAAGTCCTTCAGTCCCCTTCAGTTACATCTTAATGAACCCATGATACATAGTACACTAGAGACCACCGTTTGAGCAAATAGGGAGAGAAAACCATTTATGATTGAAAATTTTTTAAAATAAAGCTTTTAAAAAAAAACACTAAAGTCCCACTCTGTGAGCCGCTTCCGCCCCTTTCTTGAGAGATTGCTGGAGAACAAGTTTCCAAGATTCAAAAACATGGTAGCAAAATGAACCAACAAATAAACGAGCAACCAACCTGAGCACACTAAATACAGTTAGATATAAATTCCTCTTTTAGACTGTGGTCAACTGAGGTCTAGACAAAGCTCTCCGCACATTCGCTGCTTTGTCTCCTGTCTGCTCCAAGTTTGAAAAGGTAATTGAACTCAGCCTGTAATTACAGGATTAGACCCAGATGGCCTCTCTGCATTTCAGGGGAAGAAGCAGCAGCAGCAGCAGCAGCCTTGTTTGCATTCATTTTATGATTGCTGTAAGGTCAGACTTTTCAAAATATACTTTCATCTGTTAAATGGTTTCTTAGAATTCCCAGGGTAGATCTTCAATAACTGATGTTTTAAGCAATTTCAGCCTATCAGATCTCCCTTTGAATATAATAAGTTGCTCATTTTCTAGTATTACATACATGCATGTAGGTTAATTGCTACATTCCGCATATTTTCAAAATTGCCTTTTTTAAAAAAAGAAATAGATGTTTTTATTAAATAGGCATAGGACTTAGACAAAAATGTCTTTTATTTTAGCATGAGCATCATCATCATCCAATCATCACTGCAACAATACACAGTTGCTCAGCTAATTAAAACAATTACCCCATGAACAGCAATCAGCCAGGAGGGTAGCAGAAAGCCCAGGGCCAGCACTGCCCGACTCAACCCACCGTCCGCTCTGAAGGATGCCTGCAGAGATCCCAACAAAAGGGACCCAGGGTGGGGCCGTACATCCCGGTCAGTGAGAGGGAGAGGAAGAGATTCAAAGCCAGGATTAAACTTGAAATGGGCAGAATTTCTCTTGGCGCTCTGTGGAGGAAGAGCTCTGTGGCTCATGTTAAGAGGGGCAAATGCTCAACACCGCAGCAGAAGGCGCCCAGGCTAACTGTGCCCGCCACCTCCTTTGGCCACGCTGCAAAAGAAGTGAACATGCGCTGAAGAAGCAGCATCCCTGCGTGCACCTGGGGGTGGGTGGGGTGGGTGGGAACAAAGACTTTGATACCTCCCCCCAAAAAAAAAATCCTTAATTTTTTAAACATTATTTGTCTTTAGGTGACATAGAATTCATTCAAGTGAGTCAACTTCTATTCCGAAGCAACTCACATTAAAACCATGTGTGTCCCAAGAATTCAAATATCACTATCGCAATTATTTTATGTTTAAACTGAAAATAGTCTCCACAGTTCAGAGGGATCAAATTATTATTTGTACATTCCTCATATTTTTCCTCCAAATCAAAAATACTGAATTTCCATTATAGAACTAATACATTAAATCTACTTTTCAAGGGAAGTCACAAACTTCTTCTAAACCTCTTGTCAATTCTAGGCTAAAGGAAATATCAACCACCCTTGTATCAAAATACAAAATACAAACAATGTGGATTTAAACCATCCACACACTGAACGTTCAACAGATTAATTTTACTTATACTATATTAATATTTTAATTGGACAGCCGATTCACGTGGGAAAGTAAATTTGAAATTAATGCCAATCACATGCTGTTTGGTACATGGTCTTCCCAGCACCCTTTAATTCATCTGTGGCTCTTTATCTAGAGAGCCCCATCCCCACCCCCTCAATGGTGACCCATGGTTACGTAAGGCCGTTGACTCTATGGCCAGCCCACGGGTGATGGCAATTTCAGGCACCTGAGTCCACGATCTCTGGGGTGGAAGTCAGATGCCAGTTTGGTCCAGTGGTGAAGGTGCTGGGTTAGAAACTGAGGGGGGACAGGAGGGGGGAAACTGGGGTGAGTTCTATTCCAGTCTTAAACATGAAAACTGGGTGGGTGACCTTGGGCCAGTCCCTCCCACTCAGCTCAACCCCACCTCAGAGGGTTGCTGTTGTGGGGAAAAGAGGAGGAGGAGGCGGCAATATTAGATATGGTCATTGCCTTGAGTCACTTGTAAAGTAATACAGGCAGGATAACAATCTGGACGATACATAAATTTCTCTTTCTCACCTGTCAAGCAAATTCAAATAATCAGCCTAAGACCTACTGAAAATGAAAAAAAACATACATATACACCTGGACGTGTGGGAGTTTGCAACCTGCTAAATGCCAAAATCTGTAACAAGGCAATCCTTTCATTAAGTGGGGAAAAATTCCTAAAACAGCATGAGGACATCTGATTCTAAACCACGAGTCCCATATTTAGCCAGAGACTTGGGGGGTGAGAAATGTGACAATCCTGTTAGGCTCCAGCAAATGCTTTCAGGTCACCCCTTCATGGCAAGAGATATTGTTATGGAAGAACAATGGTTGATTCTCCATTTAATGGAAACACGTGGGAATCATGAATCATTACTGAACGGTGATTTGTTTATATTTAAGCTTTCATCACCAAAATCCCAAGAATCTTTAAACCAGCTCTGCAAACCCGTGATTAGGGTTTCAGTTGTGTGTTTAATGTGGCAAATTTTTTTAAAAAGCTGCATGACCAGGAGTTTATTTTCCAGGCGTTTATTGGTGTGGAAGAAAAGGGGCCAGCCTCGGTTGTCCTTTTGCATGTGTGACTCCCCCAGCCTGGACTCTTAGTAAAGAGGAGTAAAGGTATACAGGCTATGACACGACAAAGCTAAATCTACTAATTTTATTTACCAGTGGAGAAATAAGATGGTATTACCTAGAAGCAGATAAGGAGAATGCATAGGATTTGATAGATAATTTGTAGATTTGAGTTCTTAACAAAAACTGAAAAGAACAAACAATTACAAAAGAAAAATAACTTCACTCTTAGTCATTTCATTTAACAATACTGCCTCAACCTTCATCTCAAGAAAATAATTTAGGGAAGTTTCAGTATCTTTTCATAAACTAATGCAAAGAAATAAAAATAAAAAAATTCAGATAACAAGAGATTATATAACTCCGTGCATCCAACCGTAAAAAATGGATGGTCATCCCAGAAAAACTAACAATGAACAACTAATGTACAACTAACTACTAATATTCGTCTCTTGCTGAAAAAAAGAAACAACATAATGCTATACTTCAATTCATTGCAGAAAACTGAATTATTTTGTTTTAAGTAGCAACCAATAAATCATCTTCCTTGCCCCTCTCAATCACACAACAAGAATTTAACCTAAATAGCAAATGCCAGTTGTGTTTATTATAAACTAGATGATAGGTAGCATTTTTGTTCTACCTGCTAAAATTTGTTCTTAAACACAACTTTTTAAATACCTATCAAGACATGGGCAAAAAAGGAGGAAAAGGTAGTCCAAAGTCAAAGGAACTTTAATATTAATAAAAAATCATGTAGCTTTTTTTTAGATCTTGGCAATGAAGTTTTGAAACAGGATTATTTCAAGAACATGCACATCTGTTTAATATTACAAGCCAACTGTCAACATCCTAACTGAAGTTCTAATTTAATATCTTTTTTTTTCTTTCTTGATGTTTTACCTTTAATCAATGCCTTGCGAGAGTATCAGCTTTCTATATGAAACTGTTAAATATAATGAAATGTTATTGCAGCATGTTTACAAAATCATAGTTCGAGAACTTTGTATTTTTCTAAAGCCTAACCACAACTTAATTATCTGCAGGACATTCCAGCTTGCAAATGGACGCCCCGGTTCTTCATTTACTACATCTACTGCAAGGACACTGAGCTCTGCAAATGCCACAACAGTGTTTTCTTTCCAAAAGGCAGCATTCCGGCTTTTAAGCATGACCTTTCTTTTCATTAAACATTCATTTTGGTGCTAATGATTAGGTTGTTTTCATGCTTCCCTTTCTCATTATTTCAATCTCCTCACGTTTACTAGAGCTGCAAAACCAAGGACGCAATGCGGGAGTAAGTGCAGAGACTTGTTTGAACAAGGCAAGAGACGGTTTAATTGAAGAGCAAAAACTACACGTGCATCAGGGAGGCTTTTAAGGAGCCATTCAGCACTTCATTGCCACAATTGCTTTTCAAATAATTTTGAAAAGGCAACAACGTTAAGAGATAACAATACAGAAATTTCAAACTCCAATATGTACAAACTGCCCAGTATGGTGGCATTTTAAATTACTTTGTGACTTAGCTCTGAAAACAAAATTAACACAAAGGGACCTCATTTGATCTACTGTCAAACTCGATTTCATTGAGGGCCACATCAGGGTTGTGTTTTACCTTGGGGGGCCGGGTGGACGTGGTCAGGGTGGGCATGGGGGGGGCTAACCTGTGGTGGCCAAGTGCTAAGGCAGGACTTACCTCGGACCCTCCTTCCCCTTATATTAATCTCCTTCCTTTTCTTCTTCTTTCCCCTCTTTCCTTGTTTTTCCTTCCTTGCTCTCTTCCCATCCTTCCTTCTTTTTTTTCTTTTTTTTTTGTCGTTCCTCTTTTCCTTTCTCCTTTTTCCTGTCCCTTCCTGGATGCTCAAATGCAAAAGGGGGAATGTTCTCCTTTTGTTGTTTTGTTTTCAGTTTCTTTTGCTAGCGCTCTGCCAGCAAAAACAGAGCTGGGGCCCTCGCATTTTCCCTGGCAGAGGACTGCAAGTGTCCATTACAGCTGGAAACGGAGCTCCATTTTCCCTGGCAGAGGCACTGCGGGTCAGTCCTTTGCTGTTTCCAGGGCAGCCCACAGGCCAGATCTAAGCACGGATCCAGCCCACGGGCCTTGATTGACACCGCTGATTCACTTTATCAAACTGGGGAACATGCTGTCTGCTACCAAATGACAAATCCAAACTGGGACGAATTTTGCCTCTGATTTGGCCCCGATGACAGGGCCAAAATATAAGAAAGCACTCCCTATCCAATAATAAAATCCTAATACATTTATCAAGTTTCTGGCTCTCATGTTTAGAAGTTTCAATCCTAACTTTCATTTTATTTCTAAATAATCTCCCCAGGATCCAGAAGTCTGACAGTCATTTCTTATTTAAAATTCCTTTGTTACTATTTTATTTTCCTTACAGAAACAATTTAGATATTTACACTCAAATAACAGTTTTTTACACTCAAATAGCAATTCATAACAAAAACACAAAGCTGTATTTGTTATATTTAGGTGAATAACTGAAGTTTATGGGCTGTGTTGAGAAAGTATTTACCTCCCAATTTTCTATAATTTAATTCAGGATAAACAAATATCATTATAGCTTTAAGGTCTATTTCCAAATATTACAACTTTGATAGTTCTCATCTCTTTGTTTTTAAACAGCCAAATTAAGTGAAGCTTAAATAAAGGAAAAGTATTAAATACTGTAAGATGGCAATCCTATTTGGAATTATAGATTTGAAAATTTTGTTCAGCAAGGTATCTGAGATATTTCTTTTTGTTTCCACAGCTTACAGCTTTTCCTCCTTCAAAAAACATAGAAATGTGCCACGATAAAGTGAGCATGGAAGGTGTTAAAGAGGAACCTAGAATAGAGCTTTAAAATTTAAACAAAGGCAATACTTGGAAGAAACAGCTAACAAGATGTCAACATTGTGAGAAATTCTGGTACTGGTCAACTGTAAGAAATGAGAGCCAACAAAGGCATTCTTCTATAAAAAAAAACACATTTTCTGTTCATGAATAACCCCCCCCAAAAAAAAATTTGAATTGCTTCTGAACAAGCTTGTATGTTTCAATAGATCACTAGAGATGTGCTATGTTCCTTCCTGCTTCAAACGTTCTACAGACCAGTTGCTCTAACTTCTGTAGTTATGAAAATCTTTGAAAGACTTGTGCTGTCCCACCTGAAAACCATCACGGATCCGCTGCTAGATCCCATGCAGTTTGCATACCAAGCAAATAGATCGACAGATGATGCTGTTAACATGGCTTTGCATTACATCCTCCAACACCTTGAATCTCCAAATATCTATGCAAGGGTCCTCTTTGTAGACCTCAGTTCAGCATTCAATACCATCATTCCAGACACTCTTCTAAGTAAATTAAACCAACTAGCAGTACCTGAACACACTTGTAAGTGGATCATAAGCTTCCTAACAGACAGGAATCCGCAGGTGAAGCTAGGTGGATTCACATCGGATACCTGTACAATCAGCACAGGAGGGGCCCCAAGCTGTGTGCTATCTCAACTTCTCCTTATACACCAATGACTGCATCTCAAATAATCCATCTGTTAAAATACTGAAATTTGCAGATGATACAGCAGTGATTGGTCTCATTTGAGACAACGATGAATCTGCATACAGACAGGAGGTTATACAACTTGCCTCGGGGTGTAACCGGAACAATCTGGAACTGAACACACTCAAAACCGTAGAAATGTTGGTAGACTTTAGAAGAAACTCTCCCATACTACCACCTCTTACAATATTAGACAACACAGTATCAACAGTAGAGACCTTCACATTTCTAGGTTCTACTATATCTATAACATGACCTAAAATGGACACCTAACATCAAAAACGTCATCAAAAAAGCACAACAAAGAACGCTCTTTCTGCGCCAACTCAGGAAGCTCAAACTGCCCAAGGAGCTGCTGATCCAGTTCGACATAGAAATTATTGGGTCTGTCATCTGCACCTCTATCACTGTCTGGTTTGGTTCTGCAACCCAACAGGACAGACACAGGTTTCAGAGGATAATTAGGACTGTAGAAAAAACAATTACTACCCACCTGCCTTCAATCGAGGATCTATATACTGCACGAGTCAAAAAGAGGGATGCTAAAATATTTACAGATCCCTCACATCCCGGATATAAACTGTTTCAACACCTATCCTCAAAACGACGCTATAGAGCACTGCACACCAGAACAACTAGACACAAGAACAGTTTTTTCCCAAAAGCCATCACTCTGCTAAACAAATAATTCCCTCAACACTGTTCAACTATTTGAAAAGTGTTACTACTATTACTGTTAATCTTCTCATCACTCCTTATCACCCATCCCCTCCCACTTGTGATTGTAGGGTTGTAACTTTGTTGCTTGTTTCCTTACAATTTATATTGACTGTTTCCTGGTATGATTTGATTGTACCCGATGACGATAATTAAGTGTTGTACGTTATGATTCTTGAATCTTAACAAATGTACCTTTTCTTTATGTATACTGAGAGTATTTAAACCAAGACAAATTCCTTGTGTGTCCAATCACACTTGGCCAATAAAGTATTCTATTCTATTCTATTCTATTCTATTCTATTCTATTCTATTCTATTCTATTCTAAGCTTCCTAGAAGGATCTATCCAAGTGGTCTCATTTATGGAGTACTTCTAAACGGATTTTCATCTTTGTGATCTTGGTTCACAATGAGAACACATCCCTCTTCCAAATCAAAAGGTCTTCAATCTACTCACGTGTATTAGCAGATAAGAGAACTTCAAAAGACAGCATCCGTCTCTCGGCTCCAAAGGCCAGGCCAAGCTCAAGGTCTGCCCTCTGCCCATTTGCAAACTCTGGAGAAGAGCTGGCAGTATGATAATCTTCCAACACACAAGCTAGGCTGGAATAGTTTACCGGCAGGATCATACGTGAATGAAGGTCCCAGAGACACTAGTACAACAGAGGGGGAACCACCAGTTGTCTGCGCAGTTCTATGTGATAAAAAATATTCACCCTCTGATTTTTTTTGCATATCTTTTACACTGAATGTTACCAAAACTGCTTGAGGTCCTGCTGATACATAACTAGAGTCAGCAAGTGCCCCCACTTGCTTATTTCATTTATTCCTAGAGAAAGCCATCCAGCCTGCTGTGTGCCTGGCCTCATAGGGCCAAGTAATCAAACCTTCTCTGTCACTTCAGTTCAAGGGCAGATGTGTGAGGACTTCACTAAGCCATGATGATGATGATTCACGTCATCAGCGCTGACGTGGGCCATCCCTGTCTCCAGATGGCTTCCCTTGCCACAATGCAGAGGTTGCCACACAGGTTCAAGAGGCCTGTTTGAAAACCTTCCTTAAAAGGTCCCTGATGCCGATCAGTCTGGAAAGCACTACCAATTTTGGAAGCTCTGGGGTATGTATCACCAATTCACAGTCTTGAAATGGAAAAGACTAGAGACCACAAAGAATCTCAAAGGTGCCCCACCCTGTCAAAATCACTCCAAAAACTGAGCTTTAAAATTGCTCTGGATGCCATGAAGAATCTCAAAACAGCACCGGAGGATCTATAAAGGTTCTTTTGATTTTCCGGCCACGGGGTTCGTGACTCCATCATTGGAAAGGCACTGACTAAAAACGGGGTTCCTGAGAGAGTAGAAAAGCAAAAGGGCCCCAAGGCTTTTTTTCCAGGGCTCCAGGAAGCCCTTGGCTAACCCTTCAAATGCCAGAAGAAATGCAAAGGACACAGATAAGATAGCAGGGAAACTTCCTGGGTTACAAAGCTGCTAATGTCCAGTGGAAACAAACCCATGAATTCCACAACAGTTTTTATGCCACCCCGTGCACAAAAGTGGTAGCATTTTGACTCCAGGATGCTTTGCTGACCCAAGACTTGGATGGCTTACCGTCCCTGAGGATGGTATGAGCTCCGCCTCGGAGCATCGGGCCATCTCTCCTTCTTCAGCTGAAGCACAAGTGAACTTTGAAGCAAGACAAGGATCTCTTACAGAACCTAAGAGAGAAGTCTACAAGAGAACAATGAAGAATCAGATCAGCATTTTGGAAAAGCCAAAACACGATCCAGACTAAAATCACACAGAAATGTTGCAATGGGACTTAAAATAGGAAAGCCGTGTAATAAAACCCCCAAGAGTTATTGAAAAAGTCTGCAATGAAGCAATGGGCCAAGATGCCTATGGAGCAAAGTTAAACATTAAGACTAATTACAGGAAAGGTCTGGGCTGCAATTATGACTGACGTGTTGCTACATCAGTTACTGAATCTAGGTTTTTTTTTTTTACACTGAAACACACCATGTTGGAAGACTTTTATTCATGATTTACATTAAACACCAAAAATTGGAACTACTTATTTACTCACGCTCAACTCCTTTTTAATATTAAGAAGGTCCATGAAATGTTTTGATACTACTCCATGGCAAAGGTTTACAAAAATTTAATATATTGCAAAGGGAATGAATTATTTTCACAGTAATATAAAATCCAGATAATCAGACCCACATTACAAAAATTGTCTCCCACAATGTATACACATCAGAATCAAATTACATTGAACAGCAGAGTGAGTTGGTTGTGAAATGGGTGGCTATGTAAATACGATTTATAACTAGTATATGAACAATAGACACTCTTCAGTCTTTTCTCAATAAAATTAAAGATTATGTTCTCGTTATTCACCATTTAATTGCTGCTGTTGTTTGCCACATTATTTAATCTATTTTCAACCACAATGTTGCACTGGCATATTTTATCATAGTCATATCTTTGGGTTACTCGTATTATCTTTTTAAAATTACGTATGGCATCCTCAAAGCATAAATTATAAAAATAACTAATCTTTAGTAATTCTTGATTCAACTATTTTTCCAAAAAGTAAAACCAAAGTAAAACCTTGTTGTCTCAAACGACGGCCTAAGAGGTCCACTGTAATCAATCCATACAGATAAATGTTCTTTTCATAACAAGGGCTCAGATATGCTGATTTCACCCTCCTAAAAATATAAAATAATAAACAACCAAATAAAAACAAATCAGGCTTCTAAAACCACCTATTAAAAAGTGAACAAGGACCAAAGCAGGCAGTCCTATTTTTTCCCTATGACAACTACTATTCTGGGTGGCTCTGGATCTCCCTGCTCCTAGGCCAGGCATGCAGGAGGAGGGCCACCCATTGAATCATGCCAACCTGCTGTGATGGACAGCGGCCTAATCTTTGAGGGCAAGCCTGCCCGGAGAAGACCCAATGGAGCATTTTCACAACCCTCTGAGGAAAAAATTGACATGCTAAGTGTATTTGGCAAACTGCTGCAAAAAGGGAGATCCAGAAAGAGAGCCAGCTTTTTTCAAATGTGTAAAGTAAGTAACGGTTGCTTCAAATCGCTGAACAGAATTCATGTGGTATATGCCATTTTCTTAATACTCAAAACAAAAACAAATTACAACAAAAACCAATTTCTGTCTACACTGCATGGACTGTACAATAACAAATGTAACAAACCAGTCATAACAATAATAATTCCAGCCAAACTATTTCAGGCACCAAAACTACTAGACTGAATAGCATTATCTGAACATGCTATTGCCACAACCTTAGTGCTTAAATCTGATTGCCTCATAATTTTTAAATAATCTTGAGATGAATAAGTTTATTGCAGAATCCAATAACAGATTGTCACTGTTGGAAGGTACCTTGTAAGTCATCTAGTCCAACCCCCCATCCAAGCAGGTGTCAAACTCGCATCGTCATGGTGACGACAGGTGAGGTAGGGGCTTTTTTCTCCTTTGCTAAACCCCACAGACCGTGAGTTTGACACCCCTGCCCTACACCATTTCTGACAAATGGCAGTCCAGTCTCTTCTTGAAAGCTTCCAGTGATGAAGCTCCCACAACTTCTGAAGGCAACTTCTGTTCCATTGGTTGATTGTTCTCACTGTCAGAAAGTTTCTCCTTATTTCTAGGTTGAATCTCTCCTTGATCAGTTTCCATCCATTATTCCTTATCTGGCCTGCAAGTGCTTTAGAAAATAGTTTGACCCCTTCCTCCTCCCTGTGGCAGCCCCTCCAATATTGGAAGGCCGCTATCCTGTCTCCCCTGGTCTTTCTCTTCATTGGACTAGCCAAGCCCAGTTCCTGTAACCGTTCTTCATATGTTTTAGCCTCCATCCTGGTTGCTCTTCTCTGTACTTTTGCTAGAGTCTCAACATTTTTTTTTATAGCGTGGTGACCAAAACTGGATGTAGTACTCTAGGTGTGGTCTTACTAAGGCTTTAAAGAGTAGTATTAGTACCTCAATTGATCTTGACTGTATCCTTCTGCTAATGCAACTTAGGACCATGTTGGCTTTTTTGGCTGCCACCACACACTACTGGCTCATATTTAACTTTATTGTTATTGTAATTTGATATATTTATGGCCATTTTTCTACAGAAAGAATTTAACTATTTCCTTGGTTATGCTAGATTTTCAAAAGGTTCCCCATGAATAACATATATCACAATTATACGATCACAACAAATAACAGCATGATAAAGCAATTCCATTGTATTATTTAACTTACATTGTTACAGCAGAATAAATAGGACTTCAGCCATAAACAAATGGAGGAAAGTCTGAACTAAAACTTTTTCCAGGAATCCAGCAGGGCTATATAGGAATATGAACGTTGCCAAAGACCAAAGGAGATTAAAATTAAAAGAAGATGCTGCAGTATGCACCCGCTCATAAGCCACTTAAAATGGATTTTTCAAACATATAGCCCTTGAACTACAAACCACAATTGAGCCCAAAATTGCTGTTGTTAAATGAGACATTTCTGCTCCATTTTATGAATTTTCTTGTCACAGTCGTTAAGTGGATCATTGCAGTTAAGTTAGCAACATTAAGTGAATCTGGCTTCCCCATTGACTTTGCTGGTTAGAAAGTTACAACAGTGTTTCAGGATCACAATCACATGATCCTGGAACATTGCAACAGTCAGTTAGCCTCTGAATTTTGATCACGTGACTATGGGGATTCTGCAATTGTCATAAATGTGAAAAAAGGTCAAATGTTGCTTTTTTTCAGTGCTGTTTTAACTTTGAATGGTCACTAAATGAACTGTTGTAAGTCAAGGACTACCTGCATGGTAATTTTGCAAATAGTAACTACATACAATTGAATTCTGCCTTCCTCTGGACACAAAATTGGCCCCTGACAAGGCAGAAACCCAGGAAACAAAGTTGCTCAGTACATCAAAACATCAGTTGCAATCTGCTCTTATTATGAAACCTATTATATTTTGTGTTACATCTCTACTGACAATTCATTTTTCCGAATGGCATATTCTAATATTTATCAAAAGCATTTTCACCCTGCAAATGTCAGTAATTAAGACTTTTAAGAGACTATTCCAAGCATGTAAACACCTCAAAAAGCGGGGTAGGGGGCGGGGGGCTGAAGGTTGGAAGAAAAAAAAAAGGCCGCTCTGTCCTTATCACAAATTTTGACAGACAGCTGGAATAGCCTTCCAGGAGCAGCCCAGGAAAATAACCCTTCTCCAGGAGCCAGCATCTCTGTCAGGACAAAGGCAGGAAAGCGCAGGGAACAGCCCTGCAAAGGGTGAAGCAGGAAAGCTGGTCGAAGCCTGCACCTCACTCCGCCACGCCAGGCAACGCAAGAAGTGCGGCCATTTCATTTGGAAGAGGCAGTCCAGATTTGGGAAGGAAGCTATTGAAGGCTGTCCTGGCTTTTTAAAGAAGCCAACAAGCACCTCCTCCGCCGGTACACCACTAACCATGGACTCCCCCTGTGATTTGAAGTCTAGGCACATTTCCTGGAGAGAACACAGGACCCACGGATTGCATTTCCACAAACAAACTGCCCTCGACTTTTTCCCTTAATAGGAAGGTGGAAAGTGCCTCAATTCACAGGGAATTCAAAAGGTGAGCTTCTGAATGGGTTAAACGCCTCCTCCTTCTTTGTGGCCCACCCTGAGGTTGTCTGAACTGGAAACAGGGCTGGTTTCAGCAGGTGAGGAGGGGGTGGTGGGGGAGGTGAGGAAAATAGCAGGAGGATTTCGTACTGTCGCCTCGAGTTATTATTTTTGTAATAAATAAAACAAATCTGTCAAAAAATTGTCAGAACAGGCTTCTAAACCTAGATTGACAAGGCTCCTTCTGACCCGAGACTGCGCGCACGCGCACCATTCCCCCCCCCCCAAAGGGTCTGGTCTTCAGCAGAGAAAGGGAAAAGGCCGGAGCCCGCCCCCCCAACCCGTTTGCTCCAAATCCAGGCGCCCACGGCGAAGGGGAACATTCCCCCCCTCACACACACACACACACCGCCCTTCCTCTCCCCCTCCGTCGGGAGTGCCTTCCCGGAGCGCAAGGATGGCGACGAGGTTTCTTCTGGCCTCCGGGCCTTCCTGCCCGAAGGAAGTTTCCGCTTCCCGGGAAGGGGAGCCGAGCCGTCCGAGGAGGACCCGGCTCGAAGCCCGGGGGTTCCTGCCAAGGCTTCCCGCGCCCTCCTCGGACTCGCCGCCCGGCACAGCCGCCTCCCTCCCACCGCAGGAGCCGGCAGGGCAGGACTCGGGCGGGGGGGGGGGGAAACGCACGGGTGGGTCTCCTCCTCCTCCACACACCGCAGAAAGAGGAGCCCCCGGCCCTCCCCGCGCCGCCTGGTCCCCTCCCCCGGCCTGGGGCCGAACCCGGCGGTTCCCTCCTCCCCTCCCGGCGGGGTCTCCGCGGAGTCCCCCCTCCTTCCTCCCTCCCTCCCTCCACAGGCCCAGGTCTCCTCCTCTCTCCCCCCGCACTGGAGCCGAGGCCTAACCGGGGCCTTCGCCACTCACCACTTCGCGGGCGCGGGAGGAGAAACCTCCCCTTCCCCGGGGGTCGCGCCTGGGCCAGAGGGCGGTGGGCTCGGTTCCTCCGGGCGGGACGCCCAACGCCTTGTTGCGCGTCTTCACCGTCTTGACGGAGGCCTTGAACAGCGCCGTGATATCCGCCGCCGCCGCCGCCATGACGGGAGGGGGGAGGGGCTGGGCCCGAGGCGGGAGGGGGGAGAGGAGGGCCCGGCGAAAGGGGGGAGAGTCCGCCCTTTTGCGGGCTGGAGACGGGGGGGGGAAGGGCAAAGGCCTGCCCGCCCCCCGCCAGCTCTCTGAAAGGCTGCAATGGTCTCTAGGAAGGTTGCAAGTTTTCCTCATTTAACAAGAGCTCTTCTCGCGACCCTTCAAAGTCGTCGCAACGCTCGAGGAAAAAAACGATCCGTTTCTCACCCCTTTCTGGCATCTCCGCGATCCCCATTTCGATCTTGGTAACTGTATTAAAGCCCCCGCCTCCCCTCACGCGATCCCCTGTTGCGGCTTAAAGTCAATAAGGAAGCCAGATTCGTTTAACAACCCCGTGACTACTCCCCTCACGCGATCCCCTATTGCGGCT
>BLBF01000078.1:1380313-1392394 GCA_015471245.1 Laticauda colubrina | reverse complement strand
TTAACAACCCCGTGACTACTCCCCTCACGCGATCCCCTATTGCGGCTTAAAGTCAACAAGGAAGCCAGATTCGCTTAACAACCCCGTGACTACTCCCCTCACGCGATCCCCTATTGCGGCTTAAAGTCAATAGGGAAGCCAGATTCGCTTAACAACCCTGTGACTAAGTGAACAACGGCAGTGATGCACATAACAGCTGTGGTAAGGAAGATCGAAAAATGGGGCAAAACTCGCCTAATAAATGTCTCGCTTAGCAACAGAAATGTTGGGCTCGATTGTCAAGGATAGACAAGGTAGTCAAGGACTACCTGTATAAGTTGCACAAAGAATTACATATTTTTATATGTGTAGGATTATAATATATAGAGAGAATTACACTTTACTGCTTTAGTGATGATCCCCAGTGTTTAAACACATAAGTCATAGCATTTGGGGCACTTTCTTACTCAAACAAAATTATTTTCCCTGATTTTGTAATAAGATTGCATTTTATTTATTCCATACTTTTTTGGTATGGGAAGAAGAGTAGCTCATAGTGGTGAGTTAATTTAATGCTAAATTTTATTTTAGAGACAGGTATAATAAATAAGTTTAGAGTTAATCAAGCTTTGCCAGCAAAAGAGAATCCTGTTAGGTTTTTTCTTTCTTACAGGTAGTAATATCAGACGCAGTGAATACAAATTACAAATTATTTTCAGGCAAGCTGGCAAACCTCTTGCTCATCAAACTCCCTGAAATTTGTGCAGAGCATGCTACAAACAAGGCTTTCTGAGGCTCTGTTGGGAAGCATTGGACTCATAATCCAGAGTCTTCCTGAAATGGAGGTGAGCAGCCCAGGAAGCCTGGCTCATTCCTATGAGGTTTACATACTGCATTTGCAATCCATTTTTGCATCAAGCAAGCTTCCCATACAATCCTATGCTTTTCTATATCTTTATTTGTGTCTTAGACAACGATGTGGAGAAACTGCCTTTTGAATTTGCAGGTTTAAGGTCCCAAAATTGGAATGGAGAGCTGCAACTTAAGAAGAGGATAATATATATCAAAATTACATGGACAGATAAAATTAGGGAAACAGGCTAACACTCTATATCAAGGTGTCCATAATTATTAGGCAGCCAAAATGGGCCAAAAAAGAGATTTAACTGTCTCTGAAAAGTCAAACATTGTAAAAAGTCTTTCAGAGGGATGCAACTCTTGAAATTGCTAAAATATTGGGGTGTGATCACAGAACCATCAAATGTTTTGTTGCAAATAATCAACAGGGTGGCAAGAAACGTGTTGAGAAAAAAAGATGCACATTAACTGCCAAAGATTTGAGAAGAATCAAACATGAAGCTACCAGGAACCCATTATCCTTCAGTGCTGTATATTCCAGAACTGCAACCTACCTGGAGTGCCCAGAAGTACAAGGTGTTCAGTGCTCAGAGACATGGCCAGGGTAAGGAAGGCTGAAACCCAACCACCACTGAACAAGACACGTAAGTTGAAATGGCAAGATTGAGCCAAGAAATACCTAAAGTCAGATTCTTTGAAGGTTTTATCTCACAGGAGGTGAGAGTGACCTGATGGACCAGATGAATGGGCCCGTGGCTGGATCCATAACGGGCACAAAGCTCCACTTCTACTCAAGAGTCCAGCAAGGTGGAGGTGGGGCACTGGGATGGGCTGGTATTATTAAAAATGAGCTAGTTGGACTTTTCAATCTACTGGCAGTTTTTAGAAGAACTTTCTTCAAGCAGTGGTACAGGAAAGTCTGCATCTTTCAAGACCACCATGATTTTTATGCAGGACAAGACTCCATCGCATGCATCGAAGTACTCCACTGCATGGCTAGTCAGTAAAGGTGAAAGAATAATGACATATGTCCACCTTCCTCACCTGTCCTAACCCCTACTGAGAACTTGTGGGTCCTCTTAAATGGGAGATTTATGGTGAAGGCAAATGGTATACCTCTCTGAACAAAGTCTAGGAGGCTGTGGTTGCTGCACAAAAAGTTGATCAACAGATAAACTGGCAGACTCCATGTAGAGAAGGCTTATGACTGTTATTGTAAAGGAGGGTGGCTACATTGGTCACTGATTTTTTTTTTGAAATGCTTTTTGAAATAAAATAAATGTTTATTTTACATGTTGAGTTTATTATTCTCACTAACAGATGCAAATAAAAGTCAGATGGGCAAGTTTTCATTTAGTTGTATAATTCTGCACACTAATCATTGCTCAATAATTCTGCACACAGATATTCTCCTAAGACAGCTAAAACCTCAGTTTTACTTTCTTAAATATTCAGGTTTTAGGTTTATTAACATTTTGGATTGGCGGAGAGCACTATAGTTGTTCAATAATGAAATTAATCCACCAAAATGCAATTTTCCTAATAATTGTGCACACAGTGTATAGGATGGAAAATGCCAAGATGTTCCCAAGGGGGACTCTATAACACACCCTGAAAGAATGGGAAGCTGCAGCAAGAGAAAACTTTACTGTCAGTTTAAATATGGAGGCATCCCAACTACAGACATTTTACACAAAGAACAAGGAGGCTGGGAGACCTTTTGCCACTTGCAAGATGAAATGGGTTAAAAAGGCAAGCATTTGTTTTTATTTTTTTTTGCTCTCAGTCCTAGCTCAATTCCAGGTTTGGAAAGTTTTGGTTTTCAGTTCCATAAACACCATGAACTCTGCAGAAGTTTCAGGATGAGATGAGATGCTGCATGTGGTAGACCTGCATTCAGGCTGCCCAAGCACAAGGTCTTCTCAATGATGGATTCAGCAGGTGGAACCACAGCACGCCCTGCTAAATGTACATCAAGTGTTATGTTTATAAATCAGATGTTATGCAAAGAAGATGGGCAGTTGATATCAAATGTAAATAAATATGCCAGGATACAGAACATTTTAATGTTTCTATTTTTGCTGTAGGTTTTTCCCAAACTACTTGTGTTCATGAATTAATCACTCCAGAGTCTGAGATCACAAAACTCTTCACTGTTTATCAATCATTCTGGTCATCCATCATCTGTGTCTTTCTCTTGTCAGACACATATTCTGTTCACTGAAATATTTGTATCTCCAATCAGAATAGAATTCTTTACTAGCCAAGTGTGATTGGAGATATGGACGTCTCAGGCTCATTAGACGTCACTTGTAAGAGGAGGAAAAGCTGCCTCCTCCCTCAAATTTATTATTCCTGTCCCTACACACACACACACACACCCTGCCACCCCTGTTCTTCCGGGAGCTCCTGAAGCCTGAAAGGAATGTTGCCTTCCCCCTCCATGACTGTCTTCGAAGAGGGTCTCTCTCTTACCGGCATTTCTCCTTCTGGAGCAGGATTGGGAGCTCTCTTGAACACTGACCCTCTGCAAATAAAAGATGAAAGTCCCAAGAGTCCTTTGCAAAGTTTAAATGGGAGGCTGGGTGTTCAAACTTTCCATTGAATTAAAGTTATTGGTGGGGGGGGGGGGGAAGCCATGTGTTTGTGAGGCCACTAGAGGGAGCTGAAAGAAAAAATACCTGAGAGCGGAAAGAGTCTCAGTATTGTAAACTCCACCCCCAAAACCTGAGCATTTTTTGGTCCCCTGGTATTATGGCAATAGGAAGGTGGCCAAGGGCACCACCAAGGACCACCAGTGGGGGGCTGGTTCTGGACTTTTACCGCTGGAACAGCTCCTGGTGATGTCCAAACTGGATGTTGCCGTACAGGAGACATGAGTTGCCTGAGGCTGGTCTCCTGCCTTCTCTCTTAGTAAGGTTATGTAACGGGAATCGTCACCCCCATTTGCTCCAGGGCCCAGCTGGGTCTATCTCTGGGGCCATGGCATTCCCAGGTCAGGACTGTCTCTTGGGCACCTCTTCTATCCTCCCAAGCCATGGGCTGCTATTCTCATGATGTAGTAGCCCTTTGCTGCTGCTCAGGAAGCCTCATAATGGCCGGTCTGGGGGTCTTTCCAAAAGAGCAGATTGAACTGCTTGGCCTGCATGGCCCCTGGGTAAGAGAGGTAAGGAAACAAGGTGCTTGCGCAGTTTGACTGGGGGGGAGGGAGTTGAAGGGCCCTTGGCTTCTGCTGGACCCTGAGGGAGGGGGGAGGGAGGGAGGGGTTTCACGCTCAACATTTCTAAGGAGGAGGAGGAAAAAGGGGCATGCACAACAGACAGCAAGAAATGCCTTTTTTCATTTAATTTGATGTTTATTTGAATTCTTTTGTTATTGGTCATTTGGCTTGCCCTCTGAAGTATGATACCATCAAAAACATTGGAAGAGTAGGAGGATTTTGGCAAATTCTGGGTCTAGAGCCCCTAGGAAAATAACCATCATCCTTGGTGGATATAATGAGGAGGTGTCTTATTACATAATTGAGGAGACAGTCTTGGTTATAGGCATGTTGGTTCACTTTTCACACTAAATTAATCATAATAAGCATCTGCTTTGAATAAAGAGAGTTTTGTGATAATTCAACCATGACCTCTCTGGAAGCCCAAACAGTTTTGCCTCACTTTCTCAGTCTGGATTAGTCTTTTGAAATGTTCCTTCTTTGCTTTAGTATAATCACTGTGTTAACATGAACTGATTAATCCCATCAGCCTAACATTGATATTATGACTGAAGTGGACATTTTCCAGCAAATTTCTGGTGATGACACCATCGGTTTCATCACCCGCATCTGAAGAAACTCAGTGGTGCTTACAGCATCATTAGCTTCACGTCTGCACAGAAAACCCTAAGTCAGGGGCTGCCAAACTTTTGGACCTCAGGAACCACCAAACTCATCATTTTAAATCCCGCGGACCAGAGACCCTGGGAAAATCCCCCCAAAAGTTTGCAGGAAAATCCCCCACCCTGCTTTCCTACCGATCGATCGTTCTTTATTTGGGATCGAGAATTCCAAGATTGGTCGGATGTCAGACTATACCAAATCTTCAGGGACAAAGCCAATGTCTGTTTGTTTATTATTTGTTAAAACAATAGGCTTCTACGGCTGCCCAACTCACCCACAAGTGAAGACAATCTGATTTTCCTGAAGAGAAAAGGAGGGTTTGATTAAGGTTACCATGAAGTCTCCCTCCCTCCCCGTGTGCCATATTTCTTTATTCCTGCTCTTTGTCCATGTGAGGCTCTCTCCGCTTACTGGCTCAGGTCTTCTAGGCCAATTTTGGGACTTTCCTGCTTCTTATCCATCCCTTGCTGAGCTAGAGGAGGAGGTGCTTGCAATTGGGGGGGGGGGGGGGGGGAGGGGATTTTAGGTTTTGTGCCATTAGTGAATTTGGAGGTTGCCCTCCAGCCAGCAGGGCCAAGGTGCTTCTCTTTCCATCTGGAGGTAACAATTCCTGAAGGTAAAAGAACTCCTCGACTAGGTAGAAACGGAAATTAATGTTGATTTTGTTCTTACATCATAGCTTCCAAGCCATTAACAGCCTCCCCCCACCTTCCTCCCTTCAGTCATAAACCCACGAACGGTTCGATCAACCTGCCAGGAGGGAAGACAGCCCCCCATCCACCCCGCCAAGCCCCCCTGGCCCTTTCCCCAGCCCGCCCCTTATTAGCAAACCGGACACGGCCTTTGTTTTTTTTTGGGGGGGGGGGCGGGGGGACGACGACACAGAGGTTCATTTCCACCACTGCCTGAACGACCTTTTATTGCTTCTCCTTCTTGGGCGTGAGACGGTGGGGTTTCCCCTCTTCTCTCCGGCAGCCTTTCAGGACCCTTCCCAACCTTTCCCGCCCATCACCTTCTCCGCGGAAGGGGAACGAGGGCAGCGCCTGGTCCGGGTCAGCCTCCAGCTCGGGCGGGAAGGGCCTGGGTCCGGAACCAGCGGCCAGAAGCGCATAGGCTGGTGGTGCCGCGCGTCCCGCGACGAGCCGGTCTCCTCTGCCGGCCGTGGGGGCGGCCCCTCAGTCCCTCGGCTGGCCCCGGCGCCGGGCGGCCTGAGGAAGCGCGGCCTAGCCTGGCTCTGCCCTGCGCGCGGGAGGGCGGGCGTCGGCCTGCTAAGCACTTCAAAGTCGGCTTTCTTCCCCCCCCCCCCCCGCCGCAGAGGCCATGGGGCTGGGGGAGGGCTGAGGCGTGTCCGACGGAGGTGACGGGACGCGAGGCGTCTCCCTTGATCCCTTTGTGGGTAGCGACGGTGATGCGGGCGAAGGGGACGGCCGCCGATTTGTCCCCGGGATTGGTTGGGGCTTGAAAGGAAGAAGCGGGGGGGTATAATTAACGGAGAGTTAATATCGGCCCTGTTGGGCGTCCGGGGAGCACAATAGGCGAGGCTGCCCAAAAGGAACAAAGTGATGGAGACTTCTTTGACGGCTTAAACGGGAGAGGCAACTGTGTAAATTAGCTGACAGTTGGAAAAGAGCCGGCTAAAGAAGTCGGGGTATGGTGGGCTGAGGTGAGGGGCTTTAAGGAGAGCAAAGGGATTCCTGCAAGGGGACACTTGGGAGGCACCAACGGTAACCCCAAAAGTGAGGGAGGGCTCAGGGAGGGGGGGGGTTATTTCTAGGATCCTTTCAAGAGCATTGTTCTCCTTATCTGCTTTAGGCCTTGCAAGTTTCTTTATCCCTGACTTCCCCTAAAATAATCCACTGGCTCAGGCCTGGGTGAGCAGTAGCAAAGGCAGGGGCAGAGGGATTGGCAGACCTCTGGGTGCCCCACATTAAGGAAGCTCTGAGGTTGAGGCCGCTGAGCTGGCTTGCTTGGCTGTAGAACTGCCAAAATCAGGGGATCTCACTCACTTTTTTGGAGGATTCTGGTAGTTTCTCCTAACTTGCCCCCAAATAAACCTCTATCCATCCAGCATCTGTCTACTGACATTTCATCTGCTCAAAAAGTTTTGAGCTACACAAAACTTTTTGAGCGGAAAATGTATCCAACGGGTCCGTTAGACATCCGTTACGCATATGGGGAACATCCGTTAGACGTCTGTCGTCATCCGTTACACATCCGCTATATCCGCTAGGCATCCGCTGCGCATCCGAGTAACTCGCATCCGCTCCAGCGGAAAACGGACACGGAAGCGAAATGGACACGGAACGAACACGCAGCGTTAGTAGCATGGACGGAGAAAGGATGAAGCGGATGCAGCTCGCATACAAAGCATTAAAACGGAAAAAGCGTTCGCATAGGGGACGTATCTCAGATATTTAGGATGTCTGCAGGATGTCTCGAGGATGCAAAAGGACACCGAGCGGAAAATCTATATTTCCTATAAAAAGGGGGAGGAACTCACCTGGATCTCACTTTCAGTCCGGCAGCCTTGCTCTGCAGACCTCTTCAGCCTTCATCTTGCTCTTCCTCTTCCTCTTCCACAGCATCCAGTCATCTCCACCATGGATCATCATATACTCCTTTTGGTAGCCACCATCGTTCTACAACTGTGCGAAGCCACCTACAGGCTCTTTCACCTGTTCTACGTGAAGAAAAGGAGGCGGCCAAGAAGTGTCTGGGTCCGAAGATGGATCGCCAGAAGAGTAGAGTACGGACTATATAACAAGCTGATGGTGGAGCTAAGGAATGAAGACACTCGTGCATTCCAGAACATCATGAGGATGCCGCCAGCCATGTTTGACGAAGTTGTGGAGCGGCTGAGACCCAGGTTGACCAAGCAGAGCACCAACTTCCGGCCCAGCCTGGACCCTGGGCACTCACTCTGCACCACCTGGCCTCAGGGACCAGGTACAGGAGCATGCAGTCTGGCTGGAGGGTGCCACACAACACCATCAGCATTGTGGTCAGAGAAGTGGTGCAGGCCATCATCGAACAAAACCTGGAGGAGCTCCTCCAGTGCCCCTCCACTGAAGAAGGCTGGAAGAATGTTGCAGAGCAGTGGTATAAGAGGTGGAACTTCCCCCACACAGTTGGAGTCATAGATGGGAAGCACGTGGCCTGCAAAGCTCCAGCCAAGTCAGGGTCCACTTATCACAACTACAAGTGCTTCTTCAGCATCATCCTCTTCGCCATGGTCGATGCTGACTACAAGTTCATGTACATCGATGCTTCAGACAACGGGTCATCTTCAGATGCCCAGGTATACAATGCCAGTCACCTCAAGGAGGGGCTGGAACGCAACCTCATCATGGGCTTCACAGATCCAGACCCCCTGCCCAACAACACACAAGATGTGCCCTACTTCATCATGGGGGATGACGCCTTCTCCTTCAGAACCTACCTCATGAAGCCCTACAGTTCCAGATGCCTCACCCATGAAGAGAGGATCTTCAACTACAGGCTGTCCAGGGCAAGGCGGGTGGTGGAGAACGCCTTTGGCATCCTGGCCAATAGGTTCCAGGTACTTCTCACCACCATGCAGCATCGTCCACAGACTGTGAGGAGGATCGTGGAAGCTTGCTGCATCCTGCACAATCTCATGCGCACCTGCTACCCAGTGTTGCAGAACAGGCTCGTGGACCTCCAACAAGGCAATAGGAACATGGAGCCTGGGGAATGGAGGCAAGGGCGAAACCTGATAGACACTTAGGATGTGCAAGGCCCCAACAGAGCTTCACGTGAAGGGAAAAAGCAGTGCAACCTCCTGAAATACTGGTGCAACTCCCCAGCTGGAGCAGTGGAGTGGCAAGACAGGATGATAGATGCTTAATGGATGCTTCCTTCAGCCTGTCTTATCACACGGATGAGATTGAGCCATGTATGTTGAGTGGCCCTACAATGAACAGGGCATTTAATAGAGTTGTGTTTATGTTGAAATGTGTGGTTCAATGATTAAATTGTTATTGATAATAAAGGGTCATAGGTGTGGCACCTGGGAGGGTGGACCATACAGTCCCACTATGCTTGCACTGGAGGTTTATCTATCCCACAGCTATTACCCATTCCACAGGTATCCTAACCCATTCCACAGCTATTACCCATCCCACAGGTATCCTAACCCATCCCACAGCTATTACCCATTCCACAGGTATCCCTGCCCATCCCACTGCTATCTTAACCCATCCCACAAGCATGCAAAGGCTTAAACCATTTCTAAAAGTTTCCATCAAGACTTTATTGACTAAAAGAACTGAAGCAAGTGTGTGAAGCAAAGATAATCTTTTTTAATAACAAACTGTAAAAGAAAATGACCCAAGTGTCCCAAGCAAAGATAAAGTCATCAGGTAGCAACCCAGTCTCTGGCACTCTTCTCAGTCACTCTGAGGCGTGCCCAATCTCCGGGGTGAAGGGTCCAGGTGCTCTGGAGGTAGCTGCTGCTGGAGTGCTGGTCTGAGCTGCCATTGGGGTGCCTGGCCCCGAGAGGACAACGGGATGGTGTGTGGAAGAAGCTCTCAGAGAGCTGGCTCAGTCCTGTGATGTTGAGAGCCCCTTCCTCCAGGACATGGGGTGTCAGTCCCAATACCGATGACAGATGTTCTGAGGCCGGGCTTGGCTGTGGGGTGGAGGAAGGAGGAGTGTAGTGGGGCTGTCTGGTCTGCAGGTGAGCAAGGTGTGGCATCTGTGGCGTGGGTGGCATCTGTGGCATGGGTGGCATCTGTGGCGTGGGTGGCATCTGTGGCGTCGGTGGCACCGGTGGCGTTCGATGTACCTGTGCCTGGACTGGGAAGGGCTGCCTGTTCTGCTGGATCTCCTGGTAGCCGTAGCCTTGGTAGGTGAGGGCCTGTGGAAAGCCTTGGAAGGGCAGTGACATCACCTGGGGTGGAGGAGCAGACCTGGACTGGGTGGGAGCAGGTTCAGCTGGGTCTGGAGGGTTGTGAAGAAGACCGGTGATCCTGTCCTTGATCACCTGGTACTGTGATTCGGACATGTCCAGGAGGGTCTGGTTGACGTAGGTGAGGAAGGGCTTGCGGTTTGAGGGTGGTATGTCGGCGTGTACCAGCTGAGAGAGGAGACCTATGCTGCTTTTGATGGTGTCCCTGATTTCCAGCAGGACAGTGTGGCTCTGCCTCTCCGGTCTGGCTCTCTGCCTGTTTTCTGTGGAGGTGGAGCTGGGGGTGGATGTGGGTTGGTCTCTGGTGGAAGTGCCCTCTCCTTGCTCCCACTGCATCAGGGGGTCCTCCACGCGCTCTGCCACGGGGAGTGCAGCTGTCGGGGGGGGTCTCCGTCGTGGGACGCTCCACAGATACCTGCCTGGACACAGGAGCTGAGTCTTGGCCAGAAGAGGACTGGCTCTCTACGGGCTGCCTGAGAGAGAGGTTGTGAGAGGGGCTGCTCCTCAGTGGCGGATCTCACCCTCCAAGAAGCTGCACTTGGCCATCATGTAGGTCTCCTGGTCCGTCAGCTTGACCGTGGCCTGGCCAGATTTCTTGAGGTGCAGCTTCCCGTACCAGGGGTGCATGTGCTTCCACCAGCCGAGGAGCACCTCCGAAGTGTAGCCCAGGCTCTCCGCCTTCTCTCTCCAAGCAGCCTGCTTCCTTTTGGTGTCTCGATAGAGCCTGTGTCCCTTCCGTCATAGATACTCGTTCTCCCTCAGCCATTCCAGCACCTCATCCTCATGTTCCTCTTCGATGGAGTATTGCCTCCTCTCCCATTCACGCGTCTTCCTCCCTCTGGGCCCTCATCAGAGGGTCTTCGAGGTTGTAGGGGCTGCTCCACCACACCACCACCACCAGCAGCAGCAACAACAACAGTAGCAGCAAAAGCAGGACCAGCAGCACCAGCAGCACCAGGATCAGCAGCAGTAGCAGAGTAAGCACCAGCAGCACCAGCAAGACCAGGATCAGCAGCAGCTGAGTAAGCACCAGCAGGACCAGGAGCACCAGCAGCACCAGCAGGACCAGGAGCACCAGCAGGACCAGGAGCAGTGCCAGCAGAGTAAGCAACAGCAGAAGCCCCAGCATCAGGAGCAGTGCCAGCAGAATAAGCACCAGCAGAAGCACCACCACCAGGAGCAGCGCCAGCAGAGTAAGCACCAGCAGAAGCTCCAGCACCAGAAGAGTCAGCCCGAGCAGCAGAAGCCCCAGCAGAAGCAGAGTCAGGGCCAGGGGGTGGGATGGTGGCCCTGTCCTTCTTGCCAGGGCTGGCAGCAGATGGCACAGGCTTCCTCTTCTTCCCCATGGTTGTTGGCTGGCTGGAGCTATGTCTGGCAGCACGTCTTTCCTCAGAATGGTGAGCTGCTTGCGAGCTGCATCCTTTTATATCCGCGGGGCTGACGCAATGCATCCTCTCCGCATGCGCAGTGAACACTTTGCATCTGCTAGGCATCCGCTCGGCATCCTCTCTGCATCTGTTCCTTCCATTGCGCGTCTGCTTCACTGTGCTCCCCCGGAAGCCCCGCGGATGTGCCATCCGCTTCCATCCACTTCTATCTGCTAGGCCTCCATGAAGCATCCGCTTTACATCCTGGCTACATCTTCCCCCCGTCCGTTCCTTTCCGTTGTTGTCCGCTCTGCTTATGCAAATTTGGGACACTTTTGAGAGCGGATAACGGATGGAACATTTTCTTGTCCGCTGTGTCCTTTTTACATACGTTTTGCATCCGTCGGCCTATGTGACAGGCCCTTTAGTCCATTGATTTCATGATATCTCAGCGTGGCATATAGTATTCAAAGCAAACTGACCCAATAAGGAACTGAAAAGAGTGATCAGTGCCCAGTGTAGAGCAAAACAACCAACACACCTTTGGCATGCAAGGTGCCCACCACCCACCCACCAAGAGCTGGACCCAAGAGCTCGAGGCCTGGATTTCTGGGAAGACAGTGCCCCAGAGGGCAAGGGCTATGAAAAGAAGATCCTGCCTTTGGGTCCCCTCACAAGGGTTTAAACAAGGGGGCTCCTTTTTTTCAACTACTTTATGGTACAGACACCTCCATTCACACCGGAGAAGAGAAGAAACCATCCCACAGAGATGAAAGAGAGGAGCTTCTCCTTCAAACAAGGAAAAGGATCCCAGAAGCCATGGCTGGAGAGCAACAGCAGAGGATAGTTGAGGTAGAAGACCTGCTAGGGCCCCTCCCTCCCCCTCCACCCACCCCTGGCCCATGGAAAGGCCCAAAGTGGGGACAGAACCCAAACTCTGTTTTGCTGCTCCAGCCAGCATCATTTCCTGTCAGGGATCATGAGGTCCTGGGATGGTCCAGGCTCCCCAAGGGATCTATCTATCTATCTATCTATCTATCTATCTATCTATCTATCTATCTATC
>BLBF01000078.1:1341594-1380303 GCA_015471245.1 Laticauda colubrina | reverse complement strand
ATCTATCTATCTATCTATCTATCTATCTATCTATCTATCTATCTATCCCTCCCTCCCTCTCTCGCCAGTAAAAATAAGACTTTATCGCAGTACCTGTAAGTATTAAAAAGCTTGAATAAATATTTTCCCAAAATGAATACAGATCTGAGATTCCAGCCATTGTCTTTTCAGCTGGGGTTACTCCAGAAAGGGGACACCCAGAAGAAATACCCATTATGGGGAACATGGACAGGGTGACACTTTCCCTCCATCTTTAGGAATGATGGATTCTGTCATCTGCACTACTACAACTGTCTGGTTTGGCTCTGCAACAGGATAGACACAGACTCCAGAGAATAATTAGGACTGCAGAAAAAACCATTACTATCAACCTGTTTTCCATGGAGGACCCATATCCTGCACGAGTCAAAAAGAGGGCTATGAAAATACTTACAGACCCCTCACATCCCGGACATAAACTGTTTCAACTCCTACCCTCAAAACAATGCTATAGAGCACTGCACATCAGAACAAGTAGACATGTTCTGCTTATTACTGTCTGGATGGCATAAAGCAGACACAGTAACTCCACAAAGCATCCACACAAAGTCTTTTTATTGGTTCATCAGGCATCCTTATATCAACTCACATTTATGACAAGGTTCTTCTTAATTTCCAATCCCTTGCATATCTGAATTGTGGTGTAGAAAGATAATAAACCCTCATCCCCATGATGGTTGAAGCGACTGCATGCTATGGTGGATTCAGGCAAAAGTGAGGGAGCCTCCCCCAACCCAACAAGGGTCAATTTAGTGACCAATCCAGATTACAGATGTGACCACATGACATGGATTTCCCAGGATGCCTTAACTACATTTACCATGATGCGTAAGAGGACAGCTCACAATTCCTAACTAACTATACCAAATCCCATTAACTCTAAACTGTCTGGACAGCACACTTCCCTCCTGAAATTTTAAATTCCACTACTAACTAAAGAGGAATTAACTATATAACTAAGATAAGCAGTAAACAGTAATACTATCTGAATAGCAGATAATGATATAACTAAGATAAACAGTAAATAGCAATAAAGCATCAAACAAAGCAAAGCAAAGCTTGAGGTTCAGTCTTCAAGTTCAGCCTATCTCTGCAGCAGCACCAGGTCTAGTGTAGAGCTTCTTGGTGAAAGTCTGCTGGTCGTAGGAGGAATCTAGTGACCTCACTATTAAGATCTTGGCTTTGCAGGTAAGCCCATCAGAGCTGGGTAGGGTTTGATGTACAAGTCCCATAGGCCATGCATTCTGATGCACATCCTAGGTCTCCCTCTTTGAGGTTCGGTTCTTTAGTCTTCCATTTACAGCAGTCTTGTAGAGTAGACAGGTATTCTTGCTCCCAACGGTTCCAAAAGGTATTGGCAAGCTGTTGAACTTGTCTCCATTGTTGTTTGTACAAGTCCTTAGAATCAAAGCTCCCTAACAGTGTGGGCCAATCACCCGTCTTCTGAGTTAGCAAGGCAGCTGGAGTGAGAATAGTCGGATTCTCAGGATCTGTGGAAACCGGAATCAAAGGTTGACTGTTGATGGTGGCTTCTGCCATCAGGGTAAATAGGGTCTCATGTGTCAGCTTAGGTGTCTTCACCAACATGGAATCTAGGATTCTACAAGCTATTCCAATCATGTGTTCCCACGTTCCTCCCATGTGAGATGCATGGGGAGGATTAAATATACATCTGCACTTGTTAGCTTTAAGGTAGCCGTCAATCAGCGAGTCAGGGTGAAGGCTGTCTTCTTTCTGTAATTCTTTACAAGCACCTACAAAATTCATTCCACAGTCAGATCTGGATACCTTGACTGGGCCTCTGTAGGCTTGAAACCTTCTCAGGGTGTTGATGAAGCAAGAGGCATCCATAGATTTGATGATTTCGATATGGACTGCTCAAATGCTGAGGTATGTGAACAGTACTGCCCATCATTTGCTGTTAGCTTGACCGCCCCTGGTCTGTCGGGCATACACAGACCAAGGGCCGAATACATCGAGGCCTACATTGGTGAATTGTGGTTCGGAACTCAGGTGCTCGAGTGGTAGGTCAGCCATCATCTGGTGTAGAGTCTGACCCCATTGTTTGCAACAATGAAAGCAAGACTGCAGAACAGTTGTAATACATCTTTTGGTGCCTACAATCCAGAGTCCATTCCCTCTGAGGGCACCTTCCGTGAAGTGGTGGCCTTGATGATTGATTGCTTTGTGGTAGTGTTGTACTAGCAGCCTTGTTACATGTTGGTTAGCAGGAAGGATGATGGGGTGCTTGGTATATGAGTCCATTTCTGCTTTGTGTAGGCAACCTCCTACTTGAAATACTTCCTGGTTGTCGAGGTATAGGTTCAGTCTCAGTATGGGCTTCCCTGCACTCAGGAATCTGTATTCCAACAAATATGCATCTTGTACGCTTCTCAATATTCGTCTCTCAGCATGAGTATTGTAGTCTGAGAAGTATGACTTGAAGCTTTTCTGATGACCGAGGAGACAGACGACTGTGTGGATGACAACAGTTATTCCCAATATGAGAAGTTTCCTTCGGGAGAAGCGTTCAAAGTGAGCAGGTTTTAAGGGGATTTCCTTCTCACATTTGACCATAATTGCCAGGAAGACGATCAGAGGGACAACCGGTTCTACCTTCTTGACTAGCAGTAGAATGTTGCCATCATTATCTGGATCTAGGAGTTCATACAAACCAGGTGTCCCTAGCTCCAAGGCATCTGTATGCCACAAGAACTCAGGGCCTTTGGGCCAGAAAGAAGTTGATAACTGGGATGCAAGAATAGACCTTGTTGCATGATCTGCAGGGTTCTGGTCTGTTGGAAAATACTGCCCCTGCACAGGTTCAGAAGATCTTCTGATCCATTCAACTCTGTTACTCACATAGATGTAGAAACACCTACTCTCGTTTTAGATATAACCCAGTACCACTCTGCTGTCTGTATAGAAGGTGATGGGTTCTAAGGGATCTATCATCTTTGTTATCGTGTCAGCTCCGCTCCGCAAAATTCCAACTATGGTATAGCATGACCTTTTTGCAGTGCTAGTTTTGCTTTTCCCATGATGAATCTGACATGTGCATTGCTGTCCCTGCCGTAGACTTTGAGGTATGCCATGGCTGCTACTGCCTTTGTTGACACTTCTGAGAAAACATGCAGTTTGTCATACCCCTGGTGGAGACTGACTCTGAGGAAGAGGAGGAACAGCCAACAGAGAGTGGGAGTGTGGCTCCAGAGGTGGAGGAGGAGGCTGGGGAAGGGCAGAGGCCGGCTGAGCAGTCAGAGGAGGGTCCAGGCCCATCCCCTATCCATCCAAGGTCACACAGAGAGGAGAGGATCAGGGAAAAACAAGGTCTACTCAAGAGGAGATTACCATGATCCTCCTCGTGGCTTGCAGCTGGGAGCTATATATATAAATTTGCAACTGCGCAGTTAGAATTTGCAGGAGTCAATTTAGTGTTCATCTTGAAAGAGGTTATCTTTGCTGGCGTTCTTCCCATGGACTTTTCTCGGTTATTTTCCTGGAGTTTATGATTAGATATCTAGGCTGGCTTTGGAACTTTCATCAATGCGGTTTGTTTTGGTTTTCTGTTTGCCTCATTATTTACTTTTGTGACTTTAAACTGTGCCTAATAAAACAGTGAAGTTAAGTTGAAGGCCTTACCAGACTTTAATCTATGTTTTGAGTTCGGGTTATTTTGAGAGACTACGGGTTATCACACAGTTCCTGTCTTTGTGCCATGGTGGGTGAGATGGGAACATACGTGTGCTGAAGATGAACATAGTGGAGACAGCATATAGAGTTGCACCATGTCTCCCATTCTTGCTTCTGCTCTGGTGGAAGGGGTTCATCCCAATCTTTGGTGTTTTGGGAGAGTGTGCGCAGTAGGATTCTACCTTGAATGGTGATGGGAGCTGCAAACCCTAAAGGATCAAATAGGCTGTTAACCGTTGACAGCACTCCTCTCCTTGTGAAGCCGATCTTTAGGGCTGGGGTTTTGAAGGTGAAAAAGTCTTTCTTCAAGTCACAACACAAGCTGAGACTGCGTTGGATAAAGGGAGTGTTGCTGCCGAAATTGAGGTCTTGCAACCTCTTGGCATGGTCCTCAGGATTAACGACCTTTAGTACTTCTTCACTATTGGATGCTATCTTGTATAGCTTGAGGTTGGCCGTCCCTAGCATTTGTTGTGTGTTCTTCAAGAGGCCTATGGCCTCCACTGGGGTTGCTTCCAATTTCAAGCCGTTGTCTACATAGAAGTCATGTTCTACAAAGCATTGCACTTCTGCTGCATATGTGTCTCCTCCCTCATGAGCAGTACGTTGGAGACCATAGTTCGCAATTGCAAGGGAGGGGCCATTGCCAAATACATGCACCCTCATTCGGTATTAAGAAATCCGTTGGTTGTGCTGATCATCACTAAACCACAGGAAACGGAGGTCATGACCCCTGTGTTATGTATTGTCGCGTGGTGATGATCTGTAGAGATGTGCAATAGACTCTTTAGGGGTACAGAGCTTTGGTTGTGGCCTCTGTTAGGTGGGTAAAATCTAGGTTGGTTGTGGCCTCTGTTAGGTGGGTAAAAAGGTGAAGGTTTCTAAAGCTGTTGCAGGACTCTGTTTGCCAGAAAACAAATAGAGAAGGGCTGTTGGAGAAGGGCTGTCCCAGCCAGTCTATGGGAATTGGATAGTTACTTAGGAATTATGAGCTGTTCCCTTAAGGGAATGCATCATGGTAAATGTAGTTCAAGGTATCCTGGGAAATGTAGTTCATGTTATGTGGCCACATCTGTAATCCTGATTGGTCACTAAATTGACCCTCGAAGGACGGGGGAGGTTTTCTTCATTCTTTGTCTGAACTCTCTAACTCATGGCAGCTTCCTTCTATCACTGTGAGATGGGTTAGGAAATAACCATCTTTTACTACAAGGCAGATATACAAAGGATTGGTCATTAAAGAAGAACTTCATCACAAACATGAGTTATGAGGATATCTGATGAACCAATAAATGTAATATTTGGACGTCTTGTTGAGTTATCTATCTGCATCTGTACAGCTTCAAATCCACCTCTGTGCAGAAGACAGAAAAGTAAAAGATGCAGTCCTAACCCATCTGTATAAAACTGTTAATTTGGATTTGTGATAAAGCAAAATAATATTGAAGCCAGGAGTGAATATGCAATGTTAATCTAAACCTGCATTTCCCATCGTCTCTCTCTGTGAGCATCGGAACCTTTTACATGCTGTTTGCATGGTGGGAGGGGCTGGAGTTCCCCACATGCTACAAACAAAGAGAATTTTCCAACCCACCCATCCCTCTTCTTCTCTACTCAATCTGTCTTCCTGCTATCTCAGAGACTCCATTTGCATAACAAGGAGAGTTAGAAATTCCCCAGTTCTCAAAGGATAATCAAACCTCTGTCTTAAAACCCTTTACAAATGCAGTTGGAAAGTTTGAGAAATCTTGTTTGTATTTTTAAATGGAAATGAAAAGCTGATTCTTCTACATTCATCTGGAAGGGAGGCAAAGCCATAAAAAAGACCCTTTCCAGCCAATGTACAACTGATAAAGACACATCGTAGTTCTAGGAAGGGGCAAATTCCCCCTCCTTTTCTCATCAGTGAAAGAAGTGCTGTCTCAAATTACCACTTTTAATACAGAAAGAACTAATTTGTAAAAGCAAGGGAGGGGACAAGTATCTTTCATCCATCCCTGTATTCATCCAATTACAAACCCTTTCCAAATGCAATGAGAAAGTTTCAGAAATCTTGCTGCCATTTCTAGAAAGGAAAACTAACTTTGCCCTGCTCGTTCCACCTGAAAAGCTTGTGCATTTTTCCAGCTCACAGGCAATAAGAGAGACCTCTCTAGCTATTTTACAATCACTCTGGCTGGTTGATTGGGGATCATAAATCATTAGTGAAGGACTGTCTTCAAAGCAACGGAGCATATTCCTTCCCCCAAGTCAGGAGGCTGATTCAAGTAAGCTATTTGAACAGAATAATTCAAGGAGCAATTTCTTTTGTTTAAAAGCCTAACGTTTCTTCATCTCCTTCTCTCTTTACTAAAAAATTTAAAGCATAACATGGCCACAGTGCATGCAACTTACTGAAGTATTTTTCCTAATGATTTTTTCCCTTCCAGCGAAATCAGCTGACACTCAACTATTAGCTTACAGCACCATCTGAAGTAGACAATAAATTCCTTTGGCCAATCAGCAAACTTCATAGCCATGAGGCTCCCGCACAAAAACACACATGCACACATACACACACACAAACACACACACACACACACACACTGAAAGAGAGAAATCAGACAAGTAAAGCAGCCTACAGCCCCATCTGGTGGTCAAGTAGAAATTTACAGTGAAGTTAAAGTATTCTTACTATTTTTCCCCTTTTCAAGAGTAGGCAAGGAAGTTCCCCCCTCCAGCAACTGCGATATCTGAGCCCTGAGTTTTCCAATATGTATTTGCATTGATAATCCTTGTGAAGCAAGCAACAATTATAGGCATATTTCTGCATTCCGCTCTCAAGTCTTCAGATGATGCTATGCATATTTCTGCGTTCAGCCCTCTAGTCTTCAGACTTCGTGATGCAACCTCTAGTGCCCCCTTTTGTTGCAAGCTCACAACGCACCCTAGGAGCAGTCATACTGTGTGCTGTGCTAGCATCGCTCAGACTCTGCAGTGCCACCTACGTGCTCAAGTACTAAATTCAGTAGCCATTCTACTATCTGCTACCTGTTTGCAGTGCACCCTAATACAAAAAAAAAAGTAATTGCACAAAAAAACACTAAAATTTTCCAAAATTCTCCCTTTGCCAATTTGAATCATGGCAACTTCCTCAGCCATGATAGATGTCTCTGATGTACCAGCAGGCAGCAGGGTTCCTGCCACAACCTCAATACCAATCTGGCTCCCAGGCACCACATCAGTGTGACGCTCGATCATTGTCCCCAGTATGGGAGAACAACATCCTCTGTAAGTACTAGGAGGAAAACTACAACCGGTTGATGATTTACAACTCGAACCCACCCTATGAGAATCCAGGGGGAGAACACTCTATGTCAATAGCTACCCCAGCTCAGCAAATGCTGAAGATTACTGGAGAAACTTTGCTGTACAAAGTAGAACGCTAAATTTGCACGCCAACAGAGTTCACAAATTCTCTGACAAGCCAGGCGGCAAATATCTAGTATGGAAGAAACTTTTCCAGTGCCCCATTCAGGTGGCACGCCTGATGAAATAACCACACACTTGATAGCATGGCTAGGGCCACAGTCTGCTGACATACCGAGGGCACTTTTGGCATCCCACTTAGATGACCCAGCCGCTACCCTAAGGTTATCATGGAAAAGGCTTGAGGAATTGTATGGCGCTTCCGAGGACGTAGAAGCAGCACTCTTGGATAGCCTCAACAATTTTCCTAAAATTCTTATCAACAAGCCTCACCGAATCATAGACATCACTATAACATGCTTGTCCAGTTGAGAACGGCACAACGGGATCCCAGCTTACCGGCACTCGCCTGTCTCGATCATGTCAACACGCAGAACAAAATTGTTCGAAAACTTCTGCGGGTGCTAATTGAAAAGTGGCTCCAGTTGACTGACACCTTCATGGCCAAGGGTCACCACTGCTTTATACCCTTCACACTTCTTGAAGAATTCGTGTGCCACCAGGCGACAGTGTGCAACACACACTGAGCCCGTGGACTTAAAGCTGTTAATTCTCCTAATAACAGAAGATACACACTTCCAGGGAAAAACCCTTCATGGTTGTCCATAAAATCGAAGTACATTCCTCTACCAGCAAGAATTCACCTGCCACATCATTCCATCCATCCCATTTTAGATCTCCCACTACAAGGATAAACCAGTTTTGTCCTATGCATCCCACTCATCACTCGCTGAACAGCTGCACTGGGTTTGAAACCACTGACCCAACAAAAAGAGTTGGTAAGGGAGTGCCAATACTGCTACAAGTGTTGCGAATCTAAACACCCATCCAAGTACTGCGCAGCCAAGGTGCAATGCAACTTATGCCATAGTGACCAGCACCTGACCGTGCTGCATCCAGACTCTGGGCCGCCAAGGCAGATATTTTGTAACCCTCCTACAGACAAGGAGCCTCAATGTAACACAGAAGCATACAAGGTTCCTCAACAGACTGCCATATCACAACCACAACCAAGGCTGAGCATCAACTGCACAGCACTGTGCGCCAACACACCACACCCTCGTTCGTGTCTTCCCATCTACTTAGCCAAAGTGTACCCTGAAGGATGCCTTGAAGATGCCGTGAAAATGTACATGTGGATGGACACTCAAAGCACCTGCACCCTAGCCAGTCCTGCATTCTTCGACTTCTTTGAGGTGCAACAGGACAAACTTCCCTTCACTGTATCAACGTCCCATGGACCAAGAAGCTCAGCGGGGAGGAGAGCTACTGGACTCTGCATAGAGTCATTAGATGGAAGTTCCCGGATCCCACTACCACCCATATTTGAATGCAATGGGGTACCGAACGACCACACTCAGATCACACCTGAGATCATATGTAGCATACCTCACCTACAGCACCTGGCTCATCACTTTCCTGCTCTAGATCCAGAGGCTGAGATTCTACTCTTGCTGGAAAATAATGCCCCACGCGCCTTTCTCTTCTCTGAGTCAGTCAGCGGTCCTGTAGATGGCCCAGTGGCCATCAAATCTCCACTTGGATGGGAGAATCATAGGAATTGTCAGTGGCAATCGGATGCAGGCTCCAACTCAGGCAAATGCTTTAGCACCATCCATTCCAACAGCCTTCTGACGCCCTTTAGCACCATCAAAAACAAGAATGATGTTCCAGCCTAAAAGGCCACTGGCAATCAGTACACTTTTGCTAGGACACCCTAAACAGCCACTAACAACCACCAGACATCCACTAAGATGCTCTACATGGGCATATACCTACTCAACACCCTTTCCAACAGCTTCTCGATGCTTTTTGACACCGTGGAAGCAAGAGTACATTCCAATCCTAAACGGCTGCCAGAGGTAGCCAGCAGACTTTCACCTTTGCCGCAAAGAGTACCTGTACACCCTAAAAGGCCGCCAGAGGTGACCAGCAGACTTGCACCAAGAGGCTGAACTTGAAGATCGAACCTCAAGCTTTACATGCTTTGCTTTGTTTGATGCTTTATTAATGTTTACTGTTTCTCTTAATTATATAGCTAACTGTTTATCTTAGTTATATAGTTATACGCTATTCAGTTAGTATTACTGCTTACTGATTATCTTAGTTTATAGTTATTTTTTTCTCTTGCTTTAATAGTGGAATTTACAATTCCAGAAAGGGAGTGTGCTGTCCCAGCCAGTCTATGGGAATTGGATAGTTATTTAGGAATTATGAGCTGTCCCCTTAAGGGAATGCATCATGGTAAATGTAGTTCAAGGTATCCTGGGAAATGTAGTTCATGTCACATGGCCATATCTGTAATCCTGATTGTTCACTAAATTGACCCTCAAAGGATGGGGGAGGTTTTCTTCATTCTTTGTCTGAACTCTCTAACTCATGGCAGCTTCTTTCTAACACTACGAGATGGGTTAGGAGATAACCATCTTTTACTACAAGGCAAATATACAAAGGATTGGTCATTAAAGAACTTCATCACAAACGTGAGTGATGAGGATACCTGATGAACCAATGAATGTAATTTTTTATGGACGTCCTGTTGAGTTATCTATCTGCATCTGTACAGCTTCAAATCCACTTCTGTGCAGAAGGCAGAAAAAGGGCAAAGGGTGGTTTTCATTTGCAGTTTGTGGCCAGAAAGGCATTAGACAAAACAATCCATTGTTCTAATATTTTTGGGGGAGTTTGACGATTGCTTCTTGTGTTGAAGAGATCAAGGCAAGCCAGTCCTGGTAAGTCGGAACATTCTTTGGCTGTTCGCAGTTCCATAAGGATGTTAGAAAATTCCTCTAGTCTTTGGGTTTCATGGATGACGATACACAGGAAACTGTAAAGTCATTCTAGGAGTGAGTATTCCATCAATGTGTCCTCGCCATGTTTCCGATCCAAAGCATCCCACGCTTGTTTTAGAGCGGTGCCTGGTTCATTAAGTATGCTTGTGTAAATGTGTTTCACCATGTAGCTAGACCATGGTCCCAGCCATGCCAACAGAAATTTAAGTTCTTCACCAGGAAGCAACTGTTCACATTGAGTGGTACTTGTGAAAATATTCTTCCATTCTCTGCCTGGCTTGTCGTTGAATTTGTACACACCGCTGGCTGCTAAGTCTAACCTTCCACACCTTAGTGACAGTTCTCTGTTACTTCTCTGTGAGGGCAGGTTATGTTTTTGTATGATGTCCTTGTAGGCGTGGAGTTCTAGCTCGAGGGCATGTGTTGTGGATGGTACGTGATTCACCAGAGAATACCTTATAAGGAGGTTGTTATCTGTTCCCATGTATGTAGGTAGGGTCTTGAGGTTGGGTGTTCCATGCTGTTCATTAGAGTTGTCTTGCAGTTGTGGCGAGAACTCTTTTGTCTGTGGATGGAGTGTGGCAATTGTGGTTGGTTGCATGTCTAGTTGTTGAGAAGCTGTTGTGATCACAGGTGGGCTAAGCTGCTTGCCCAGCAGGCCATGAGACATTGGGGTGGGTTTGCTGATTCTGGGAAGAGAATCTCGGTCTTTAAGTCATACAACATCAGTTGAGAAAGATTTGCTGTTGGTGGGAAGTGAATCTCGTATTTTAGGTCTTACAACATTTGTTGCATGACTGAGGTTTAGAGTCTGTGGTTGAGATTCACTCCTGTGCTTCCCTGGTTGTGGAATACTGCTAGGCAACTGAGGCGGTTCCATCTGCTCATTTTTTAGCGAGTGCTGCTCATCCACATAGGCCTTGACCCGTGTGCCTGGGCTCTCTGCTCCTAACTCTTTGAGATCGAAGTTGAAGAAGGAGTTGTTGGTCATCTTCCGCCATGCTGTGGCACATGCCGTCTTCGTTGCAGAGTCTCTTTGCCATTCAGCCAACTCCAATTTGGCCTGGGCTTTGGCCATTTCTGCCTGTTGTCTGGCCTGGGCTTTGGCCATTTCTGCCTGTTGTCTGGCCACTATTTCTGCCTGCTGAGCTGCTTTTTTCAGCCTGTTGAGCTACTACTGCTGCCTTCTGCCATCTTACCTCCTCTGTGGAGCATAGATCTGCATCTGCTACAGCAGCTTCTACTTCAGCTTCTGCAGCCCAGTCGGCGGAACTTGCTGCTTTGGAGGTCTTAGATGCACCGCTGCAACGGGAGGATACTCTGGAAGGATGGTGAGACCCAGCAGCGGAGAATTGGCACAAGACACTGGAACCTGCTTGCGATCTAGCTGGTTTGGGATGGAGGGAAGAGGCTTTCCTTGAATGGTGGGAAGAAAGTGCTTGTGATTGAAGACCTATGCTGGATGTGGCCCTCTCCCTTGTTCTTTTTGAAGCGCATCAAAGATCGCAGCCTGGAGGGAGTTTCTGCCTTCCCAAACGCTGTCTTTGCATTTGTTGTTCGCCTCTTCAAAGAAATGAATGTGTTTTTGGAGCTTTGGGTCTTCCAGGCTCAACTGTATATATTTAAGCTTATTTTCACTGTCCCTCCACCATGCGAGATGCTCCTCTAACTCCTTCTGCATTAGGAAGAGGCTCTTGAGGGGCAACTTGCTTTAGGGGTGTCACAGATCTTGTCCAGCTCCATCCATGCATCTGTATGATGGTGATACTGCCTGTTCCAATCCTCTCTGCGGGTTGGGTGAGCTTCCTATGCCATCTGATGTCATAGGCTTTCTGAAATATCACTGCTTCTCTAGAGGTTTGGACATCTAAAACTGGTTTTTGGGAACTGGGCTCCACATTTACATCTAGGGTGGGTGGAGGGTTTGAGTCTTCTGGTACTTCAGGGATATCTGTCATGGCTGAAGAAGTTGCCATGGTTCAGAAAGTAGAAGTTTCTGTTAAATTTAGTAGTTGAGCACGTGGGTGGCACTGCACAATATGGCTGCTTTTAGGGTGCATTGCGTGCTTGCTACACAAGTGGGTGCTATAGTAGGCATTGTTGCTTAGTCTGAAGACGTGACAGCAAAATACAGGTTTGCCTGTTAGTGTTGCTTGCTAGGTCTGGAAGACACTGTTGCTAAGCACAGGTTAGGCTGCAGGTAGTACTGGAACCTTGCATTAAGTTGCTTAATGTTGCCACAATAATTTTAAAAAAGAATTTTCATTGGTTAAACATTGGTTAAATTTGGGAAACTTCCTATAGTTTTTATAAAAATTTGTAAACAAGTTCTTATAAAAAATTGCAGACAAGTCTTTGAATTCTCAGGGAAATTTCTCCTAGGCTAAACAGACAGTGCTGTGGGCTGCTTTGCTTAAGTCGGGGGGGGGGGGTTGTGAGCCCCACAGGAATTTATTGCTTACTTGCTGGAAGAGAAATTCATCAAACAAATACAGCACTCCAAAGGTTGCATGCAGTGTTATACTAAATTTTGTAGTATAGATATAAGATGGAAAACTCTAGGTTTTTAATCAAAAAAGAAATTGCTCCTTTGTTCATATAGCTGCTTGAATTAGCTTTGTGTCTTGGGAGGGGGGGAATGGGCTCCTTTGCTTTGAAGAAGGTCTTTCAGTAATGAATTACAACCTCCAATAAAACGGCCAGAGAAAAACAGGGTCCCTCTTAATTGCCTTTTCGAAGCAGGCCAGAGCTTTAAAAATGCTGAGCTTTTCAGTTTGAATGAGCATAGCAGATATAGCTTTTCTTTTAGAACACAAGAAGATATTACTTTTGACTCTTCATCTGCATTTGAAAGGAGTTTGTAGATAGTAACTGAGGGAAGGCATGGGTACATGGGTCATACCTGGCTCCTCCCTTTGTTTGCACAATTAACCTTTTAAGTTAGCAGAGATGTAACCTGAGACAGAGAAGCTTCTCTTGATGAAGAGAGGGGAGGGGGGATTTGCCCCTTCCTGCATCCATGATGAGGTTTGAGATATAAAAGAATAGCATGCACATTTACTCCTGGCTTCAAAATATCTTTGTCTTTATCACAAAATTCAAATTACTTTTGCTTCACTCTACTTCTTCCAGGAATCAAGATTAATTATCTTTCTACTGTTCTGCTTATTACTGTCTGGATGGCATAAAGCAGAGTAACTCCACAAAGCATCCACACAAAGTCTTTTTTATTGGTTCATCAGGCATCCTTATCAACTCACATTTATGATGAGGTTCTTCTTAATGTCCAATCCTTTGCATATCTGAATTGTGATGTAGAAAGATAATAAACCCTCATCCCCATGATGATTGAAGCAACTGCACAGTATGGTGGATTCAGGCAAGAGTGAGGGAGCCTCCCCCAACCCAATAAGGGTCAATTTAGTGACCAATCCAGATTACAGATGTGACCACATGACATTGACTACATTTCCCAGGATGCCTTAATGACATTTACCATGATGCATTCCCTTAAGGGGAAAGCTCACAATTCCTAACTAATGATCCCAAATCCCATTAACTCTAAACTGTCCAGACAGCACAAGACACAAGGAGAGGTTTTTCCTGAACGCCATCCCTGTGCTAAACAAATAATTCCCTCTATACTGTCCAACTATTTACTAAGTCTGCACTAAGATTACTATTAATCTTCTCATCAGTCCTTATCCTCCCACTTATGACTGTATGACCGTAATTTTGTCACTTGTATCCTAACAATTTATATTGACTGTTTCCTAGTATGAATTGATTGCTTATCAATTCATAGTACCCTATGACTATCATTAAGTGTTGTACCTGTTGATTCTTGACTCTTGATGAATGTATCTCTTCTTTTTATGTACATTGAGAGCATCTGCACCAATCCTTGTGTGTCCAATCACACTTGGCCAATAAAAAAGAATTCTATCTCTCTATCTATCTGGTGCCCATAGAGCTGCCCACTGACCATGGAAGCTCCTGGCGGCTCCCTTTCCATGTTTATGGATTAATAGTGTATTAATCACCGTTTTGAAGATAACTAAGAACAAGAGTTAAAAAAAAAAGAGTCAACCCACCAAAATTGTTCCAGATGCACCAGTTCTTTGCTAATTACCAAGTCTGGAAAGATGAAACAGGACTTTGTCTTAGGAGAGGGGAGACTTTTATTTCTGCCAGTGAGGTAAACAAACATGCTTGGTTGGTAGTCATTATTTACAAGAAGAAATTAAATCAGTTTTACACTTAGACATTGATGTGAAGCCCATATTATCTTGCCATTCTTTGAAGATCTCAGTAACTTTCTTTTGGAAGCTCCCACTGTTTTTCCACGCTTTCTTGTTTAAGAGGGACATCTTAGTTTGGGAGGGGGGCTGCTGGGGGAATAAAGGAAGGACCACCCCATAAGGAGGCAGGCAAGGTTTCCAGTTTTCAGCCCCATACCCTGGGCCCACAGGCAGTCTTGGCCCTTCAGCTCCCAATGTTTGGGAAACATTGTGTTCATGTGACCATGAAGATTTTGATTCTGATTAGTTTTAATGATTGCTCACTTGTCCAATACACAGAATCTATGATTGAGAAGTATATAAGTGGGGTGTTCGTAAATTAAAACACTCTTTTAGCATAGTTTTTTCAGCACAGTAACACTTTAGAATGCCAAAGATCTTTGGGAAAGAGCTGTAAGAGACAATATAGTTGCTTGAGTTGAAATTTAAAGATTCAAGATTAAATTTAAATCTAAAATTAAAGGATAAAATATAAAATATTTATCAAATATAATTTAAAAACTCTTATAAAGGGAGAAAAGATCTACAAACTGCACTATAGGGGATAATAACGTGCAGATGATTCCAGCTTATTCATAAATTGGCAGTTTTGATCTATTACAAAAACATTGCATTAAATTTTTGAAACAGAAAATTGTAATCTCGTGCCATCATGAAACGGCATGCATGGAACATGCCAGATGAACCATAAGTGTTAGGGACCACACCAAAGAAGGAGTAACTCCTGGTTCCTGCCAGCCGACATTCTTTGGCAGATAGGACCACCAACATGTGCAACCAACCCACTGGATCAAAATGAATGGCAAGAAAACAATGGGGAGAAAATGCTCCATGGCCTGAGACCTGGAGAGCTTTAAAAGTGATAACCACTTGGAATTGCATCTGGAAGCATCTTGGTAGCAAATGCAGCTCTGCCAGCAGTGGTGTGTGCTACATGTGTGGAATATGCGGCAACTTTTACTACCCAAACATGCAGCCACATTTTGCAACAGTTGAAGCTTCTGGATGCTTTTCAGGAGGAGACGCAAGTAGCACCTGCTGTGGTAATCCAGAGGGAAAATCCCAAGGGCATGACTGACTGTGAACGGAGCCTCCGGATCCAGGGATGGGTGCAGCTGGTGTGCCACCCAAAAGTATGCAAAGGCTCCTGGCCATATGTGCCACCTGCTCTTCTAGCAGAAGCCTGCCTTACCTGGTTAATGGAAACTCCCTTCAAGAGCAACTATAGGGGGCTTTTTAGACATACCAGAAAGCCAGTGGGATAGAGTGGACCCAGGAAGAGGCGGGATGGAGCCTCTGTCCTGGGTGACTCTGGGCCAGTCTGGTCTCTCAGCCAGCCTATCTCCCAGGGCTGTTGAAGGAGAAAGTTGGAGGAAGTATCTATGTTGCCTTGAGCATATATCTAATAACACTTATAATAAATAAAAACAAATATGTTACAGTTCTTGATGACATTTCATATAAAATTTGAGGACCTGAGAAACTTTTCTTTTGTTGAACTTAGCAGGACAATCAAACAAGGATTATATTTAATGCAATTGAAGACAGTGAATGGCTCCAGGCAGACAGATTGAGAGCACATGAATTCTCTTACGTTTTAACCAAGTTAGTAGTTTTTACGTTGAAGTTCCTAACTGAATCTTTTCATCAAGCATCAAAACCCCAGCTTGCACCAGCTTATGAAATGCCCTCCATTGTTGTTAATAGACTTTAACTGCACCAGCCCTTTGTTCCTCATCAATCTCAATGTAGAGGCAATTCTTTCCTGTCATGGCTGAAGTGCTAAAGAAAACTCCCTTTAAAGCTTTGAAAATCTGCTACCTTAGAGATACCATCTTTTGCCTGGAGCAGAGGAATTAGGCAAGGGTGGGATTCAAATTTTTTACAACCGGTTCTGTGGGCATGGCTTAGTTGGTGGGTGTGGCTTGGTGGTCATGTGATGAGGTTAACGTGGCTTGGTGGTCATATTATTGGCTAGGCGTGGCCAACTCAATATCGAGGCATGCATCTCCTCGCTTGGCCTCTCATGACTGTGGGGATGCTACAACAGTCGTAAGTGTGAAAAATAGTCATAAGTCACTTTTTTCAGTGCCATTGTAACTTTGAATGGTCACTCTACACAAGCAAGGGACCAGCAAAGGAGGGGAAAAAACTCCAGAGAAGTTCCTGAGACAGAAAGTCTAGTCTTGCCAAGAATGTAATAAGGGTTAAGCGAGAGGCAGTTTCTGTAAGCAACACCAGAATGTTTCCTTCCTGCCTTCCTTACAGGATTAGGCCAGTAATTTCTTCTAACAATTGGTTCTCCAAACTTCTTAGAATGTTAACCGGTTCTAGCAAATAGGTGCAAACTGGTAGATTCCCACCCCTGGAATTAGGGAATATTAACATGACCTAAAATAACAGTATAGAATATCATATTCATTTTCACACACACACACACACACACACACACACACATACTCACACACAAACTACAATAAAACTCCAAATAAAAGCTATGAGGCTTTTTAAAAAAAGCATTAAAATTATGAGCAACTTCTCTCTGCCCAGCATTCAAAGAGCATTTTAAATCTCACCTCCCCGAGAACTATGCCCAGGTGAGAATGTTCCATACATGGATTTGTCTGATCCAAGTTAGGACAATGCTATGTACAAGAAAAAAATCACTGTGTAAATGGTGTAACTTGCATGATCACATCATGCCTCCTGTGGACCCAGGAGCAGAGCTGTCCTTTACTGCAGCCAGGCGGGAGAGAGTGAGTTGGAGGCAGTGCTCCAAACTCTAGGCAGCTTGTATCACAACCTACTACGTGGTTTGAAGAATACTTTGAGCACAATGGCCTAGAGCGAAGTATTTTACTTGGCAAGGAAACTGGGGATGGGGGAGTTATGGGGAAAGGGAAAAGGGAAAAGGGAAAAGAAGCGCCATTCTCCTTGGCCTGGCTGCTTATCCTGATTTGCAATTCAGCATTGGCCAGCTTATGTTCCAGCACAGCAACTGCCTTCGTGAAACAGGAATAGGGAAATTCCCTAAAGGATGATCTCTCCTGGATCCTAAACCTGAGCAGAAGAAGGCCAGAGGGATGCAGTTGCTGTGGCTTCACCTGGAGAAGTTGTCTTTATGCATATTAAATATTATTTCTCAAGCTATCCAAAGGAAAAGGCCAGGAATTCTTATGAGTGTCTGAGCTAGTTTCATAACCTAGAGGCATTTTCCTCTTTGTCTAAAGAATTTGCTTTTTTTCTTCTTCTATTCTAATTGTAGGAAAGTTTTATTTTTCCTTATTGTATTGCACAATAGTGAACTTTCAGCCCACATTTACTTGATTTATAAAATTAAATTAGCTTTCATGCATTAGCCACAATGATATTCAAAGCCCCAGGTTTACTTAAGGTTTACTCTGTGGCTCCTGATTAAATAAACCTAAAGTATGCAAGTTGTAAAGACGGTGCCAAAGGGGATGTTTTTTCAAGCAAATATCTATATATTCAAGCCACCAAGAATAAACAAAATAGATACTGTAATTTTCTTTGCTGCCAAATCTCAAGCAAAGTGGTATTGATTTTGTCCATGCATACTTTCCCAGATTATTCTGAACAGCATTGTAAATGCGTCACATTCTTTCAGTCTTTCCAGCAAAATCCGCCAGTCTTTTTCTTTATGTTTTCATCAAAAACACGTTTTCTATGGCCTATTTAAATAGTAGCTTTAAAATCAGTTCCCCTGATTGGAACCACACCGTTTAGAGGCTTTTCCAAGGTCAAGGAGAGAAGGTTGCCTGGGCCCAGTGGCTGCAGGGCTGCTGGCTAGTGGGACCTGCTGGCTGCTGTGGCCAGGGCCCTCTTGCCTGATCAGGAGCCCCTTTTCCAAGGTTCAGAAAGTCTGAAAAATGTTTCAGAAAGGTTTGAAAAATGTTTCGGTATTCTGTTTGAATGACTGGATTCTCTCCTGTTGGATGGTTGGAACAGCAGAAGGATCAAGACAATCGACAGCCTCAATTCTGTTAAGCCATGAAATTGTCTGACTGGTTTGGGATCAACATTCATCTCTACCTACAGTATATCACTAAATGTGCATTTATTGGTGCAGCTGAATTTTGCCCTGCCCTTGAGTGCCTTGGCTGTGTTACCCTAGTCTGATTGTGTGTCTTTGGCCCTTGGCTTTACACTGGCCTCTTCTCCATCATCCCACATGTCTGATCCTCGGGAGCCGTTGGTCTCAGAGTCACAGATGTCGCTGTTTGATGGTGTCATTTGCTCCAAGTTTTTGGCAATAATTAGCTGGTGGTGATTTTGTAAATTATATTTTTTGGAGATTGCACTTAAGGTGCTTATTACTATTGCTTATTACTATTATTACCTTTGCTTTCTTTTGCCTTCTCTATTTGTGTTTTGTGATTTTCTCCAGTTCTTTCTCTTCTATGCTGCTCTCTCCAATTACTGCAACTTCCACTGTCCAGACTTCTTTTGTTTTTCTTGTAAACAAGTATTAAGTCTGGGGTATTGTGTGGCAGATACTTTTCTGGTTTAATTCTAAAGCCCTAGGACACTTTAGCTACTTAATTTTCTATTACTGTTGTATGGTTCTGTCAGCTCTTGCTTGCAGGCAAATTATATTTGTTGCAAACATTCTAATGCACCCTTGTTGCTCTTTATTATGCCATTGTTTGTAGTCAGTTTCTGCATTCTTTTTAAAGTATCTGACAAGGCAGTCCACTCTTTCTGTAGCGTCTCTGCAGAGAGGGCATTTGCTGTCCATTGCTGTCTTCTTAAGAGATAACAAGAAGAAGTGGCAATGGCTAAGAGCCAGAAAGTTGAAGAAAGACACAGAGAGGCGAATTCTAACTGCACCAGACCAAGCCTTAAGAGCAAATGCATACTCTCCTCCCACTCCCTTGCAAACATGGGCCAGCTGCAGAACTGGCATCTCTTCCTGTTCTTACTGTGGTGGCCACAAGAAGAGCCTGCAAAGGACGTCCGAGCTAAGACCTTTCCAGCCCATGAAGGACCTCTCCATCTGCCCCATTGTTGGTCTTGCTGGAGAGTTGCTGGAATCAGGAACCAAGGCAGGATCTCCTCCCTTTCTCTGCCTTCAGAGGGGAAAGCTGAGCTGCTGGAAGTCCTCAGGGACCTCAGATTGCGGCTACCTTCAGCTGAATGAACACTCAGTGTCTGTAGGGGCTTCTCCACGTGGGACGGCTAAGAAGAGATCTCAGGCTTCAGTTGCAGGGCTTTTCAAAGCCTTTTCTCTCGCTCGGGGTTTGGCAGGGAGATCTTTTTCAGGCACTACTGCTTTCCACAAAGAAGTGGGACAGCAGGTAGCCAGGGAGGTGTGTGTGTGTGTGTGTGTGTGTGTGTCCCCGTGGGTGTGGCACGTTCATGGGGGTCCTGTGCATGCACACACAAGCTCGGGGCAAGAACACTCTTCCACCCTCAGGCTGCTTGGAGGGGCTGCTTCCCTTCAGGGACCTTGGGGACTGCATGGCTCTTCTGGTTCTCCCCAAGCCCAGGAAGTCTGCTGGTGACTTGAGAAGAAGGAAGTTGCTTTCCTCTCACATCTTTTCCCCCCACTGTCCAAGTTGCCTTTGGGGAATTCCCTCCCAGTAATACTTGGGTCCGTTTTATTTCAGGCTCCCAGAGGACTCTGTTCTCCAGCCGCACGTAGCTGGGTCAGGGCAGGGGTTTCTATGGGGGAGACTCCAATGTTGCCCCCAAGTGGGCAATTCCTTCCTTGAGTGGCATGGCTGCTTTGCCTCATGGGCTCTGTTCTGTATGGAACTTAGTAGGTTACAAGTCCCTCGTTCTGATTGGCTGAAAAGGCCACTTACGGATTGGTTGATTAAGAACGGGAACAGTTAAATTAGTGTCATTGGCCACAAGCCAAAGGCAAGCTGCTATATAAAGGGCTGCCGCAGCTTGGGCTGTATTCCGTATCTTTTGCCTTGCGAGTTAAATAAAATAGTTGTTGTTTGGAACCCGGTCTCACGCACTTCTTTCCGGACAGAACACTGGCGATGAAGGTGGGATCATCGTACAAGGTGAGACCAAAGTACACGGCGATCTGAACCGAGCGAGAGAGATGGCTGGTAACAACGTGTTGCCCACACCATTCAATCCTGATGAGGAGGATTGGGAATCGTATATTGATCGCTTTCTTATTGTATATAGAAATCGTATACAGAAAGATCGCTTTCTATGTTTTTAGAAAGCAACGAAATGGAAGAAATCTCAGACCAAAGGAAGAGGGCTGTCTTCCTTACACACTGCGGACCGGCCGTTTTTAAAATGGCGAAGGTGCTAGCAAAACCCAGAGATGTCAAACAGATGACTTGGTCTGACCCGAACAGAATGCTCCGAGCACACTATGCACCAGTAGTCTCGAATTTAATAAAAAGGCACGAATTCTATAAGAGGGACCAGAGGGAGGATGAAGCCATAGGAGATTTTGTAGCAGCCTTGAGACACATCAGAGGAGCCTATGAGTTCCAGAACATGGACGAGGCAATGAGAGACTGTGTGGTCCTCGGCCTGAAGGACACTACCCTTCAGAGCAAACTCCTGAATAAGCCAAACATAATCATGGCCGAAGCCATTGCAGAGGCAACAAAGAAGCAGCAAAGAAGACAGCAGCTACCATGCGGCAAATGAACGCAATTCCAGACCTGCCAACCCAAACCAGGAAAAGGAAGGCAGAGGGAGGAAAGAAACAGGCCACAGCGACAGCCCACTACGAAGACATTGATTCCCAGAGTGATATCGAAAATGATGACAAAGATGTCCATAGACTCCATTCAGATAAAAAATGGCACGAAAAGAGGAGAAATCGGCGCGAGTTTCAATGTGCGGGCTGCGGAGGAAATCACCTGTGAGCTGAATGCAGGTTCCTCGATGCAGTATGCCGGGCTTGTAATATAAGGGGGCACATCGAAAGGGTCTGCCGCAACAAAAAGAGCTATAGTCCAAAAAGATGCGGCAGCACCCCCCCCCCCCCCAAGACATGAAGAAAGACAAGCTGGCAGCAGATGGAACCGTAACAAGAGAACTGGTGACAGGGAAGAAATGCATCAGGCAGTCACCATCAGCAATGCCAGGGCGGAGAACGGAAAGAAGGTTCAGCTAGAGGTGAGCATCGAGGGGAGACCCTGCGAGATGGAAGTCGACTCAGGGTCATTCCTATCCATGGTATCCTGGAATACCATCCGGCGCCTGATACCGAACATAAAACAGAGAGAACTACAGAAACAAAGACTAGTGGTAAAAGACTATCAGGGAAATCGAATCTCAGTAGTAGGCCTTGGACATTTTCTAGTCAGATTTAAAAACCACGCCGAAATCTTGCCTCTGACCATCGTCGACTGTGACCGCCCTAGTCTGTTAGGGATCGAACATTCGTGCCCCTGGGAATCGGAATGACCGGGATCGACCGCATCACTACAGCCAACTGGGAGGAGAGACTGCTCCAAGAATTCCAAGATGTTTTCGATGGGACTCTAGGCAAGTACAAGGGGCCCCCAATTTCATTTAGCCTTAACCCGAAAATAGCCCCCATCCATTTAAAGACCAGATGTGTCCCATTCACGTTAAAACCAAAAATTGACGAGCAGCTAAATCAATTAATAGCTCAAGGGGTTTTAGAGCCAATCAACCATGCCAGGTGGGAAACCCCTATCATCACACCGGTGAAGCCAGACGAGTCAGTGCGCATCTGCAGAGACTATAAGGCAACCCTGAACTATGCGCTCCAACAAAGCGCATACCCAATGCGGGTAGTGCAACATTTACTGCACTTGCTAGGGGGAGGAAAACATTTTGCGAAGCTCAACCTCGCACAGGCCTATCAACAACTACCCATTGATTGTATTACGGCAGAGGTGCAGACTATAGTAACACATAGAGGGGCATTCAAGCATAACTGCCTCCAATTCAGTGTAAGCATTGCCCCAGGCGTGTTTCAAAGCCTCATGGAATGCCTGCTAAACAGAATCAAAGGTGTCGTCCCCTACTTTGACAAAGTACTGGTCTCAGCGAAAAATGCCAACCAGCTAGAGACCAGATTAAGAGAAGTCTTAACAAGATTTAGGAAATCAGGCCTCAAAGTAAAAAGGGAAAAGTGTGAATTGGCCACTAATCGGGTTGAGTTTTGGGGCTATTTAATCGATGAACAAGGCATTCATCCCACCGAAAAAAAAAGTGAAGGCTATCAAAGATGCTCCCAGGCCCAGGAACAAAACCGACCTTCAAGCATTCTAGGCCTCATAAATTTTTACGTGTTCTTGCCCCATAAGGCCACAATAGCAGAAGTCCTACATTGACTGCTAGATAAAAAAAAACCACTTGGACATGGGGCCACTGGGAGCAGAAAGCCTTCCAAGGTATCAAGGACCTATTAACGTCAGACACCGTTCTCATCCAGTTTAGTAATACCCTGCCTTTGACGGTCACCTGTGATGCCTCGCCTTTTGGGGTCGGCGCCATCCTGAGCCACCAGCTACCAGACGGCAGAGAGGCACCAGTCGCCTTTTACTCCAAGACACTCTCCAAGTCGGAACGCAATTACAATCAACTCGATTAGGAAGCCCTAGCAATCATCGTCAGAGTCAAAAGATTCCATGAGTACCTTTACGGAAGAACTTTTTCTATAATAACCAATCACAAGCCCCTTCTTGGAATCCTAGCAGGCAACAAGCCAACCCCGAACATTCTGTCACCTAGAATGATGAGGTAGTCTGAATTCCTCGCTGCCTACTCCTACATGCTGCTTCACAGACCCGGCAAAGCCATTTCACATGCCGACACCCTGAGCCGTTCCCCGCTGCCCATCACAGAAGACGACCCTGCTCCAACTACCTCCACATTTCAACTTGAGACCGGCCTGGAGCTACCGCTGACTGCATCTGACGTTGCGAGAGCCACAGCCAAAGACCCTTTGACAGCGTGCATATTGAACTCGGTAGGTAAAGGCTGGCCGGAGGAGAACAAAACTGAGACTTTTAAACCATTCCGTACCAGACAGACTGAACTGTCTATAGAAAAGGGGTACATTTTATGGGGTGACAGGGTGGTAATTCTGAGCAGCCTCCAGGAAGACGTCCTGGGTATTTTGCACAAGGGACACCCGGGCATACTCAAAATGAAAGCCCTGGCCAGGAGTTACATCTGGTGGCCAGGGCTGGACAAAGACATTGAACGCTAGGTTGCAACATGCCATGACTGTCAAAAATCGAGGCCTACCCCCCCCCACAGGCACCAATAAGAGATTGGGAAACTCCCCGAGGTCCATGGTCTAGAGTACATATTGACTTCGCTGGGCCAATGAAGGGAAACACTTTTTTGATTGTAGTAGATGCATATTCGAACTGGTTGGAAGTCATCCTCATGGCTTCCACAACCACCGAAGCTGTAATGAAACAGCTAGACAAACTATTTGCGACACATGGGCTACCTGATGTACTGGTTTCGGATAATGGGCCCCAATTTACAGCCTTACAATTTGAACAATATCTGGCTGCCCAGAGTATCTGACATATCTTAACCGCGCCGACCCATCCGGCCCCGAATGGCAGGACTGAACGCATGGTTCGGTACACCAAAGAGGGCCTAGAGAGAATGGACAAGGGGGACATGTAGGACAAACTAAGCCGACTACTAACCTTGCAGCATATTACCCCTAGCAGCACAACCTATAAAAGCCCAGCAGAACTTCTAATGGGTAGGAAACTACGCTCCTAACTGGACAGATTGCACTCCATTTACACCTGGGACAAACCCTCCGACTCCTCCAGCAAATACCATACGTTCGAAATCAGCGACCTAGTCTATGCCAAAAACCTCACTGGGGACCCATTGTGGCTTCCAGCCACCATCACCCAAATCACAGGCCCCCAGTCCTACCGACTATCCTTAGACGACGGAAGGGAATAGAAGCAGCACATAAACCAGCTTCATTCCCGCAACCTTGAATGAAAACCGCCGCAGAATCAAAAATAAATACTGACTATAAAATAACCAAGGAGGAGGGGGAAATACAAATAAATAAAGAAAGGAGAGACTCCCTTAACAAGACAACAAACTCTGCAAAAAGACAATCTAACCAAACAAAAAGAGCACTCACGGTTAGATGAACCCCAAGAAAGAAGTCCGGGAGCAGGAGAGTGAAGCAAGGCCTTCCTGGAAGGAGGCAGCCAGGCCAGCTCAACCAACCCGGTCAAACCAGGAGGGAGTGGCGGAGCCATCTCAACCGGCCCAAGAGACTCAGGCGGGAGCGGCAAGGCCGATTCACCCTTCCAGGAGGTTCCATGGAGAAGGACGAGAGAAACAGCAATCCTGTCTGAACCGCTAGAAGACCACGCCACGACTGAGCTGCGCAGGTCAACTAGGACTAGAAAAAGCCCCACCTACCTGCGTGACTACGTCACCCCCGTTGGACTAAACTAAAGGGGGAGGGGTGTTCTGTATGGAACTTAGTAGGTTCCAAGTCCCTCGTTCTGATTGGCCAAAAAGGCCACTTACAGATTGGTTAATTAAGAACCAATCTGGGAAGCCCGCCAAACGGCGGGAACGGTTAAATGAGTGTCATTGGCCACAAGCTGAAGGCAAGCCACTATATAGTTGTTGTTTGGAACCCGGTCTCACGCACTTCTTTCCAGACGGAACTCCCTTTGACAGAGAGCCCCTTGGAAGCGGCTGCTGAATGCCCCACCCAGAAGAGAATGGGGGGGGGGGCATCTGAACTCTCTTGCATCGATTGTAAACCTGTTGTGGTCCTTTGTGTTCCCTTTGGAATATAATCTGAGGTGTGTATAATCTGGAGCCTTTCTTGTATTCTTGCTGGCATTTTGTTTTTTCTTTCTGAGATGAGAAAACAGGGCCAGCAGGACTTAGGGATGTCAGAGAGACCTCTGTGCAGGTCCTTCAGCCAGGACTGTTGCCGGGAGATCCTCCACAGAAGGAGGAGCCAAAGCCCAATATGGTGGGCCCAGAGGATACAGACCTCTTCTGGGCTCCGTTGAGGGGCATCATGCAGTGTGCGATGATGCCACCCCCCATGCCCCCACCGCCCTGGCCATCAATCCAACTTCACTAGGTGTGGTTCAAGTTGGCTGCCACGACAGGGAAGAAAAGAAGCGCCTGCTACCTCCTCTCACCCCGAGCTCATGGGGGAGGGGAAGGGGGGGCAGGAAACGACAGCAGACCACCACGGCTCCTCCAGCAGCAGGTTCTGTAGGCAGACCCCAGCCAAACTCTCCCATTCCTTCTCTCTGCCAGCCGTCGGTGGGTGGCTCCTGCCTCCAGCACTCCTGAAAGCCCCCCCCTCCTGCCTCTGCTTTGTAGTGCAGCAGTCACCATCTGGTGGTCCATGAGAAAATTTAGGTAGTCTGCAGAAAAATCATTTGCATTTTTTATACTGCACTAAACCCAGGCTCCTCAAAGCCCTGGGCAGGATATGTGCAATGAACGTTTGTGTGTTGCTGCAGAGTGTTTCATATTAACATTCTTGAAATACTCTCACCTGATTGGCTAAGATGGGCTGCACTGTGATTGGACGGAAGAACGACGTTGATTGGTCAGTAAAGAATCTCCCACGATTGGACAAGCTGATCACGGGAGATTCAGAAGGCTGTCATTGGGTAACAGCGCCCACAAGCTCTATAAGAAGAGCTGCCACGGCTCACAGGTCGAGAAGATTTATTCTCTTTCAATAAAGAGCTGAAGTTATGCTGGTCTCGAGTCTCCTTTTTCCCGCGCTTTCACACTGGCGACGAAGGTGGGATGCTGAGACAAAGAGACCAGTCGGGCACGTGGCCACCGAGCTGAACAACTGACAAGATGGCTGGCAGTAACTCGCCACCCACACCATTTGACCAGGCAACCGAGGACTGGGAATCATACATCGATCGATTCCTCATGTTCCTCGAGAGCAACAACTTGAAAGATGCAAATGACCACCGAAAGAGAGCTGTGTTTCTGGCCCATTGCAGACCAGCCGTATTCAAGATGGCCAAAGCCAGAAGACGTGAAAGAGATGGCTTGGCCAGACCTAGATTGGCTACTTTGAAATCACTATGCCCCAGCCGTTCTAAATCTGATTTGGAGACATGAATTCTACCATCAGGATCAGAAAGACAGAGAGAGCATCGGGGATTTTGTGGCAGCATTGAGGAACATCGGAGGTACATGTAGCTTCTCAAACATGGATGAGGCTTTGAGAGACCGCGTGGTCCTCGGTTTCAGAGACCCCGTCTCCAGAGCAGACTAAAGGCTCGGGCAGACATTACGGTTACCGAAGCCATTGCTGAAGCCACCGCAGCCAAGACCACGAAGAAATCAGGGGCCAAGATGGGGCAAATGAACGCAAGGGACCAGCCAGCAATGTTGGAGACCAACACATCTCCCGAGTAACGAACCGAGGTTGATCACAAAGCCACAACACCACACCATGAGGATGTCGAACTCTCACCCAATACCAAAGATGAGGAGGAGGAGATCCACAGATTGCAGGCAGAGCAAGACTGTCGGAGAGGTCGTAAGTCAGGTTTCCAATGCGCGAGATGCGGCGGCAACCACCCCCGCTCAGAGTGCCAGTGTCAGGCGGTGCTCCATTCAAAATCCAAGAAAGAAATACTTAGACTCGTTAATTTAGAGAAAAGTTATCTTTTACTGAAAGTGAAGTGGTAGCAACCAGAGAATTCTGAATCTGAGAAATTAGGCACGTAAATCACATATACAAAGTGATGGAAGTGTTCCCACCCCCAATAGTTCAGATGACAGCTGAAAGATGCAAAGCGATAGTAGAAGATCTTGAAGGCTGACATTCGGCCCTCCTAGAAAAAAGAAAAGCGTCAGTCCTAGAAGAGAGAGAGGAGAAAATATAAACACAATAATTAATCATTAGACAATTACAAAGGAATACACTCCTAGGGCTTATCAGGATACTTGGAATAAAATGCTTTGATCAACTTAGGGGCTTTAACATCGGTTTCATTAACCCATTCAGCTTGTGAAGAAGGGAAATGTTTCCAGGCTACAAGATACTGGAGCCGACCCCTCCATTTGCGAGAGTCCAAAATTTCTTTAACTTCAAAATGTTGTTCACCTTCAGTCAGTATTGGTATGGGAGGGTCAGCCTGGATAGGTCTTAAATCAGAAGTATGTTCAGGTTTTAACAAACTAACATGGAAAACCGGGTGAATTCGTCGAAGAGTTTTCGGTAAGTTCAGCTGGACTGTTACAGGATTTATAATCCGTTCAATCATGAAAGGACCAACATATTTAGGACCAAGCTTCTTTGACTTTTGAGTGGTTTGCAGGTATCTGGTGGACATGAAAACTTTGTCACCTACTTTATATAATTTCTGTGGAGATCTTTTCTTGTCTGCAAATTTCTTATGAGCTTGATGGGACTCATCTAATGCTTTACGTGTTACTGGCCAGTTAAGTTGGAGTTGAGTTATCCATTCATCCAACGAATGGATGTTAGGCCTTTCACTAGGAAGTTCAGGTATGGGTACAAAATCTTGTCCCGAAGCCACTTTAAATGGAGTGAATCCAGCACTACTATGTACGGAGTTGTTATATGCCACTTCAGCAAATGGTAGTAAGTCGGACCAGTTATCTTGTTGATAATTTATATAACATCTAAGATACTGTTCTAACACTGTGTTAGTCCTTTCGCAGGCCCCATTGGTTTGGGGGTGGTGGGCAGAGCTTAAGCCCTGGGCGGAGACTATCAACTTCAGGAACTCTTTCCAAAAATTTGAGGTAAATTGGACCCCTCTGTCAGAGATTATGTGTTCCGGAACGCCATGTAACCTATAGATATGTGAAATAAACAGTTTAGCCAACGTCTTAGCAGATGGAATTTTGGAACAAGGTATGCAATGTACCTGTTTGGAAAACAAATCGGTTACCACCCAAATAACCGTGTTTCCCCTGCTTTCGGGTAATTCTACTATAAAGTCTATAGAGATTTCCTTCCAGGGGGCTGTTGGTCTAGCTACATTTTGTCAGAACTCTGCCGGCTTACCAGGAGGTCTCTTTGCCGAAGCACAAATTGGACAGCTCGCTACATAAGCTTCAAAGTCCTTCTTCAAAGTAGGCCACCAGGTGCTTAACCAGGTGTAAGGTTCTCACAAATCCAAAGTGACCAGCTGCTTTAGAATCATGAGCTTGTTGTAGTATTTGGCCCCTCAGCACCTGTGGCACATACAACTTGGTCCCCACCCAAGCCAAACCATCTCTAACTGTATAGTCTTTCGAATGAGCCAAGAACCAATCATCAAGTTTTAAAGCTTCTTTTAGTTGTTCGGTTAGGTCATTCGATAAATCCACTTCTTGTTTCTTCTTTTGGGTTCTGGTGATCATTTGGGCGGCTAGATGTTTGGTCGAAACAATTGGACTTATCACCTCCTGGCGAATACTGTTATATTGGGGTAGTCTGGAGAGAGCATCTGCCATGAAGTTCTTCCCCCCGGAATGTACTTCAGTGAGAAATTGATGCACTTGAAATACTGGGCCCAGCGAACTTGTTTAGGGGATAGCTTCCGAGGCATTTTTAAGGCTTCCAAATTTTTATGATCAGTCCATACCTCAAATGGATGTTTTGCTCCTTCCAGGAAATGTCTCCAGGTCAGTAAGGCCCAACGAACTGCAAAAGCTTCTTTTTCCCAGACGGCCCACCTTCTCTCAGTTTCAGACAGTTTACGGGAGGTATACGCACAAGGCTGTAAGGTCCCTTTCTCGATGATTTGAAGTAACACTGCTCCAACGGCCACATCACTCGCATTGGCTTGGATCACAAAAGGAGCCTCCATATCCAGGTGCTTTAGTACTGGTTCTGCAGCAAACAGTCGTTTTAGCTTTTCAAAAGCTGCTTGGCACTCCATGGACCACTCCAACGGCTTACTCGGCCTTGTCTTCACTTCCCCTTTTGTTTTTAAGAGATTTGTGATGGGCATTGCTATCTTAGCAAAATTCGGGATAAATTGCTGGTAAAAATTTGCAAATCCCAAGAAGCTTTGAAGTTGTTTTCTGGTACATGGTGGAGCCCATTCCAATACGGCACGCACTTTCTCTGGATCCATTTCTATGCCCTCAGATGAAATGCGATATCCCAAATAGTCAATTTTCTCTTGATGAAATTCACACTTGGATAGTTTAGCATACAACTTAGCGGCACACACTTTCTGTAGAACTGACCGCATCAGTTTCACATGTTCATCCAGAGTTTCCATGTAGATAAGGATATCATCAAAATAAACCACAACTCCCCTGTATAAATGTTCATGTAACGCCTGATTGATCATCTGCATGAATACAGCTGGGGCCCCTTGTAAACCAAAAGGAAGAATGTTGAATTGGAAGCAACCCATCGGGCAGTTAAAAGCGGTCTTCCACTCATCCCCTTCCTTAATTCGAATTCAATAGTATGCTTCTCTCAAATCCAACTTCGTGAAAATCTTCCCCTTGGCTAGGTGGGCCAACATGTCCTTCATCAAAGGAAGTGGGTACACGTTTTCCACGGAAACGGTGTTCAAATATCTGGAGTCCACCACCAAGCGTTTGGAGCCATCTTTCTTTTCACGGAACAACATGGTGGCCGCTACCCGGGGCCTAGCAGGTTGGATGAAACCGCGTTCCAGATTTTTATCTATAAACAGTCTTAGTTCCTCTAATTCCCGTGGTGTCATTGAGTACAACTTCGGTTTCAGGAGCTTCACCCCAGGCAAAATTTCAATAGCACAGTCTGTTGACCGGTGAGGCAGGAGCTCATCCGAGGCTTTCTCACTGAACACTTCCTTTAAATCCCAATACTCTTTTGGAATTTTATCCTCCCCTTTCACGGGTTCGGTACCTGTGGAAGCTATTTCAATTGGAATCTGAAGCTTCGGCTGAGATCTCCCCTCTTTTTCCGGTCGCTGCTTGGTGCGTATGCACAACAACCCCTTTCTCCAATTAACCTGGGGGTTCCATTTCCGGAGCCAGGGCAATCCCAGTATTAATGGTTGCTTCATCCCAGGGACCACAATAAAGCGCAGAGTCTCATCATGTTCTCCCATGATCATTTCTGAAGGTTCCGTGATAAAACTTGCAGGGCAACCTCCAGTCACTGATCCATCTAATTGGGCAAAGGAAATAGGCACCTTTAAAGGTTTTAGTTTTAAGTCCATTTTTTCCACTACTTCCATGTTGATTATACACCTTGTGCACCCAGAATCTAATAGGGCTAGCATTTCCCCTTCGACCCCTGAATTGGGTACCCTCAACTTCACCGGAATGGTCATAGGGCCCACACTTGGACTTACCAGGAAGTCGTCTTCCGAGTCGAAATCATCCTTCTCAGGGGTAACCGGGGTGTCTGACTCTTCTCCCGCGGGAGGAGCGACCTCTGCTGTCTTTTTCGACTTTAGTGCTGCTTCACGAGGCTTCGCTGGAGATTTTTCAGGTTTCTTCCCTTCCTTTGGCGCCCCCTTTGGTTCCAGCTTGACTTTGCAGTTCACAGCCCGGTGACCTTCCTTCCCACATCGAAAACAGGCAAAGGGGTTGGGTCTTGACGTCACTCCTCCCCCCTGAGGTTTGGGAATCTCTTGAGAAGGTGGGGGGGGGGAAGGTTTGCTCCACCCAGAACCTCCCCGCCATCTGCTTCTGGTTAAATCAATTTCTACTTCTTCTACCAGCAAGTACCACATCTGCAAGTCATTTGGGTCTCTTCTAGCAATGCATCTCTGGTACACATCTTCGTTTAAACCATCTTTAAATGCTTCTATCAGAGCTTCCTGGGGCCAACCTCAGATATGACCTGCTAACTGTCTAAATTCTTGGGTGTAGTCAGCCACTGACCTACGCCCCTGATTTATGGTCTTCATCCTGATCCGGACCTTGTGCTCTGCCAATGGGTCCTCAAATCTAGCTCGCAGTGCAGTCATGAACAGGTTATAATTCATCAACTGGGGAGCATTATCATTATGCAGGGTCACCATCCAATCTGCAGCTGTTCCCTCCAAAGGTCTGGTAACGCATCTCACTTTGGCTGCTTCTGAGGGAAAATCCTCCCCGTATTCTTCCATATAGCTCCAAACTTGGGCTCAGAAAAATCCCAAAGTTTTGGGATCTCCCCCATATCTTACTTACGTAGAGCCTAGGAGCTCTACGCCTTCTAGGAATTACACCCCCCGCTGAGGGCCCCGGGGCTGCTGCTGGATCGGGTTGATTTATGGGAGAGGGGGCTGCTCTGCTTCTTCTAGCTGGGGCTACTCCCCATTCCCCTTCATACCTTTGTGCAGCTTGGGGTTGTTCAAAGGCTTCATTAAGGAGTCTCCTGGCTTGATCCAGTAAGAGTTCTCTCTTTTCCCTCTCTTGCCATGGCTCCTCTTTTCCATGCCGGCGGATGGTAGTGATCCCGGGGGTGTGTGTGTGTCCTTCTCTGGATCTTTCCAGCCAACCCCCACCGACCATCTGGGCTTCACAGCTGGATCCTCTTCCAGACTGAGCTCTGCTAACAATTGGGCTTCCTGTACCAGCAAAGAATCTTGCCCTCCAATGGCTCCCAGATCTTCCTGGTCACTAGTTGAAGATGACATGATGTTCAGGCCCCCTCGGAAGAAAATTGGGTGTTTTCTCCGGGTGGGCTGGTAGAGGCAGATTCAGAATAATGTCAGGCAGTGTTCCATTCAAAATCCAAGAAAGAAATACTTAAGACTCTTTAATTTAGAGAAAAGTTATCTTTTGCTGAAAGTGAAGTGGTAGCAACCAGAGAATTCTGAATCTGAGAAATTAGGCGCGTAAATCACATATACAAAGTGATGGAAGTGTTCCCACCCCCAATAGTTCAGATGAAACTTTCAATTAGAAATTGTGAATATGATCATGTGGGCATCTTCAGGTGATGATGAGGCCTCTGTCCCTTGACCTTGGCATACTTTGATAATGGGTTGCAGTTGCGCACAGAAAAGAAAGCTAAACGAGAAATAGAAACCTAACTCTGATGTATGCTTCCCCCCCCCCTTCATTTACACAACAGTAAAATGTAACACCTCCAGCTCACTTCCCAGACTCATCCTGCCCTCCCCTCCCCCCATTTCTTATGACAGCCAAAAGATGCAAAGCGATAGTAGAAGATCTTGAAGGCTGACAGCCGGTTCTTAGACGCCATTTGCCAGTACTGTGAGAAATGGGTGCACATCACCAAAGTCTGCTGCAACAAAAGGAACAACAGCCCAAGCCGACGTGACAACACGCCCCCAGAAACCAAGACAAATTCTCAGAGAACTGATGGAGCCATGAAAATCGGAGTAAGCGGCTCAGCGAAACCTGACGACGTGAAGAAACCCACGAAACGGTCACCATCGGTCACTCAGACAATTCCGACGCAAGAAAAGTGCACGTGCAGGTCAGCATTGAAGTCAGGCTGTGCAGAATGGAAGTGAATTCCAGATCCTACCTCTCCATAGTATCCTGGGACACAATTAAGAGGTTAGTGCCCAGCTTATAAAAACAAGAGCTGGAGAACCAGAAACTAACCATTAAGGACTACCAGGGGAATAGAATCGCCGTAATTGGAATTGGACACTTCCACGTTACCTTCAAAAAGCATAGAAAAGTACTTCCACTCACTATTGTGGACAGACACTGTCCAAGCCTGCTGGGTCTGGAATGGTTCGCGCCATTAGGAATCGAGGTGATGGGCACCAACAACATCGAGGAAACAGATGGGAGGAGGAGCTGATGAAGGAATTGCAAGAAGTTTTCAACGGACAATTAGGCAAGTACCGGGGGTCCCCAATATCATTTAATGTGAACCCCAATATTGCCCCAATCCCTCTCAAACCAAGACAAGTTCCCTTCACGCTCAAGCCTAAAATCGATGAGCAACTAGACAAGCTCATTGTGCAAGGGGTCCTGGAGCCAATAGATCACGCACGCTGGGAAACCCCAATAGTCACCCCAATAAAACCAGGCGGGTCCATAAGAATTTGTGGGGACTATAAAGTGACCCTTAATAATGCACTGCAACAGAGTGCATACGCAGTTCTGGTGGTACAGCACCTCCTACACTCACTTGGGGGAGGAAAAGTCTTCGTGAAGCTCGACCTGGTGCAGGCATACCAACAGCTGCCAGTCGACACCGAGACCACAGAAGCGCAAACCATTGTGACCTACAGGGGGTCCTTCCTGTGCAAAAGACTCCAATTTGGAGTCAATGTGGCACCAGTGGTGTTCCAGAGCTTAATGCAATGGTTACTGCAAGGCATTAAAGGAGTCATGCCACATTTTGATGATGTCTTGGTAGCAGTCAAAGACAAAAGACAATTGAGAAGCCAACTCAGGGAAGTCCTACAGAAATTTAAAAATGCAGGACTAAAAGTGCCAGTTATGCACTGAAAAAGTTGAGTTCCTGGGATATTTAGTGGGTAAAGATGGACTCCACCCCACCCACAAAAAGTTTAAAGCAATAAAGGAAGCCCCAAGACCTCAAAATAAGGCAGAATTACAAGACTTTCTGGGACTAATCAATTTCCGTAATGTCTTTTTGCCACAAAAGGCAACGACAGCGGAACCTCTGCATAGGTTACTCAACAAGACGTCCACCTGGTCCTGGGGAAAGCAGGAAGAGGCCGCCTTCCGGAAGATAAAAGATCTCCTCACATCAGAATCAGTCCTCATCCAGTACAGCGAAACCCTACCACTAATGGTGACCTGTGACGCCTCTCCATTCGGCATCAGAGCCATACTGAGCCATACTCTGCCAGACGGGAGAGAAGCACTGATTGCATACTTCTCTAAGACACAATCAAAGGCAGAAAGAAATTATAGCCAGCTCGATAAGGAGGCACTAGCAGCGGTTACCGGCGTGAAGCAGTTTCACGAATACTTGTACGGTAGGAACTTCATCCTCATCACCAATCACAAACTACTCCTGGGGATCCTGGCAGGGAACAAGGCCGCCCCCAACATCCTGTCACCCCGGATGACAAGGTGGTCCAAGTTCCTTGCTGCCTACAACAACCAACTAATACATCGCCCTGGGAAAAGCATCCTGCACGCCGATGCATTAAGCCATTTCCCCCTGCTGGATCCAGAGGACGACCCAGCACCCACCACATCCACCCTGCAAATAGAGACACTGCCCAACCTGCCAACGACCACATCAGACACTGCTAGAGAGACAATCAAAGATGGTAAACTGGCGTGGGTTTTGAGCTGGGTGGAAAAAGGGTGGCTGGAAACCGAGAGCAGCGACCAGTTTAAACCTTTCTGGAATCGACAGACTGAACTATTTTCCCAAAAGGGATGTATTTTATGGGGCGACAGAATGGTGGTTCCAGACACATTACAAACAGAATATTACACATGTTGCACAAGGGCCACCCTGGCATTGTAAAGATGAAATCCCTGGCCAGAAGCTACATTTGGTGGCCAGGGATGGACAAAACCATCGAGACATGGGTGGCAACATGTGACAAATGTCAAAGATTCAGGCCAAACCCTCCCTCCACACCAATCCTCGAGTGAGAAACACCCAGGGGCCCATGGTCAAGGGTCCACATAGACTTTGCGGGACTCACAAAAGGACACACCTTTTTAATCACAGTTGACGATTACTCCAACTGGTTGGAGGTAAGCATTATGCAATCTACCACAACAGAAGCAGTCATAAAAAAACTAGCTAAACTTTTTGCCACCCATGGTCTACCAGACTTACTAGTCTCTGACAACGGGCCACAATTCACAGTGTTGGCATTCGAACAATTTCTCGCCAAGCGGGGCATACTACACACGTTGACAGCGCCTGTTCATCCGGCAGCAAACAGGAGGGCGGAACGAATGGTCAGATACACCAAAGATGCTTTAGAAAAAATGGACACAGGTAGCATGCATGAAAAAATGAATAAACTATTAACAATACAACACATAACACCAAGTGCTAAAACCAATAAAAGCTCAGCAGAGCTCCTGATGGGAAGAAAACTCCGATCCCACCTAGACAGACTGCACCCTACATACAATCCCGAAAAACCACCAGACTCATCCAGCTGGTACCGTACATTTAGTTTGGGAGACACTGTCTACACCAAAAAGTTTTCAGGGGACCCACTCTGGGTACCTTCAACAATAACCCAAGTGACAGGTTCCTGGTCATACCGGCTGGAAACGGAGGATGGAAGGAATTGGAAACAACATGTCGATCAACTAAGATCACAAATAATTTCAAACAACACTGAAAACACACAAAATTCATAAAAAGACTTTAATAAAAAAAAACTGGGGGGGGGGGAGAATCCCCAAACAATTATCAAAAAGAAGGAAAAAATCCTCTTACGACACACCGACAAACCGAACACGCCCAACCAACACAAACCGAGCAGTCAATCCATACACCAATAAATAAAAGAAGAAACCAACAATACTCACCGGAAAGCGAAGGCAGCAGAATGGTACCAGCTGAAGACAACCCACTTGAAACCTTGCCTGGAAGGAACAGCCAAGCCAGTTCAACCAGCCCGGAAAGACCGGCTGGGAACAGAGAAGCTGACAACTCAACTGAGCCCAGTAGACCGGATGGGAGTTGCGGTGAAAGGCCTGACTCACCCTTCCAGGCAGTTCCATGGAGAAGAGCAGGAGCGACAAAGATCCCATCCAAACCATCTGAAGACCATGCAGCAATTGAGCTGCGCAGGTCAAGTACGCAGGTTAAAAGCCCTGCCTACCTACGCGACTACGTCACGTAGGATGGACCATATCAAGAGGGGAGGGGTGTTCAATATTAACATTCTTAAAATACTCTCACCTGATTGGCTAAGACGGGCTGCACTGTGATTGGACGAAAGAACGATGGTGATTGGTCAGTAAAGAATCTCCCACGATTGGACAAGCCGATCGTGGGAGATTCAGAAGGCTGTTATTGGGTAAGAGCCGGCGGCAAGCTCTATAAGAAGAGCTGCCGCGGCTCGTAGGTCCAGGACAGATCTATACCTTTGAATAAAGAGCTGAAGTTATGCTGGTCTCGAGTCTCCTTTTTCCCATGCTTTCACACAGAGAGTCTCCCCTTTTAGGTTTTTTTTGTGCAGGTTGGAGGGGGGCAAAAATTCCAACTCGGGGTCTGCTTCAGCCTCCTGGTGTGGGGCTTTGGGCGAAGGCTGGAAGGAAGTGCCACTGGTGGTGAAGAGCCGGAAGGCCTCGTTCCAGCGAGACAGCATCATGGCCTGGAACTGGCTGACCATCTCTGCCCCCTGAGCCTCCAGGCACCTCCAGGTACCTGGCCTTACACTCTTGCAGGTATTCCCTCTGCTTGGAAAAGCTACGCTCATGGTCCTCAGTGAGGTGCTTTTGCTGAGCCTCCTTCTCAGTCAGGTCCAATTTCAACTGAGCCAGCTGTTTTGCCAACTCTTTCTCCTGGGAGCTGCTTAGCTCCAACAACTGCTTCCTGTTGGGGCCCTAAGGAGCTCCAGTGGGCAGACGAGGAGGGGCTGGGAGGGGAGGGGTGAGTAGAGGCTGGCGAGGCACCCGACATGAGTGACATCGAGTTGGCCATGCCCACCCAGTCACATGACCACCTAGCCACGCCCACCCAGCTGATCATTAGGCAGATCATATTAGTGGTCCACGGGATTTAAAATGATGGATTTAGTGGCCCCTGAGGTCCGAAAGGTTGGTGACTCCTGTTGTGGGGGGTGAGAAGAACCCACAGAGAACATCCATGAAGCTAAGCCAACGGTTTCTCTCATTCGAGTTGAGAGAAGGTGGCTGTTTCTAGTTGAGGAAGAGAGATCTTGCTTCCTAGCCAAACATTTTTGAATAATTTGTAGTCTGGGTTTCCTGGTGGACACTTAAAGAGCAAAGAGAGGAAAGCCTTCAAGGCTTCTTTTCTTTAGCTAAATGCTCCAGTTCCTCCAACCTGTCATGGGTTTTGCCCCACTTGCTCCTGAGCAGCTTCAGCCTGCCTGCCACTGTAGATGGAAGCTCCACCTTGGGGAAAGAAGCTGAATAGCTATTAATGGAGGGAATGGGAGGTGAGGCCCGGTCCGTCATGGGAGATGGAAATGTGGTCAGTCCATTCTGGTGTAAATGGGGAAGAGAGATCTATAAAATGGTCAGGGTCTCAGGCTAGGAAAGCATTGGGGGGGGGGTGCTCCAAATTCATTGCGAGGCCCAGCGAGGCCATGGGGGGACTCTGCTCCTCTCCTTCTGCAGAGCAATGCTCAAGATTAGTAACCAGTTTGGCTTTGGCTTTTCTGTTTTTTTGTAGTTGCACACCCGTCATTTGAGATTTTAAAAACTCTTTAAAAGTTTGGTTACTTCTCAGGCTTTTTCCTGCATATTATTGCTTCCTTCAGAAGGATAAAAAAGGCAATGCAGGATATTCAGAGATCCAACTTATAATTTATTAAAAACAGGAAAAAGATGTATTGCCAACAACAAGAAGAAATAAGAAATTATTGAAATTTGGCTTTACTCCTATACTTATTTATGTTAAAGTAAATAATGTAGAATTCAGACACATATAGGATTGCAATATAGATTTTATAATGGAAGGTTGCTTTATTTCAAAGTAGACTTATTTTTAAAAGCCTTTGTATAACATCTTCATTTAATTATACGTACTCTTGCTTGAAATCCTGCCTAAAATGGTAAGTTTTTGTATGTTGCTTAATGACAGAGTGTTTTGGACATCATTTCTGTGTGCGTTTGTAGAACCTTTCCCAAATACGTGTTGATATTAACACAACAGGTAAACAGCCTGACCAAAATGTGTGTTTTGAGTGTTTCTATCCTATTGGCAGGATGTGGAAGGTTTCTCCTGGACCCTGTTCCTCCCAAACTGGGGGTCATTCTGTGCTGTCTATGGGGTGGGGGTGAGGATTGAACATCCTGGTCCTGCCTGCAAATGGACACAGATGCAGCTTCACCTCCTCACCCCACCTAATAGACTTAGTCAAACAAACTGTGCAGCGGGTGGGAGGATTAGAGGGAGATTAGGAAGTTGCCCTTAGTTTGATCCATGAGCTGCTATTACTAAAACACAGTGGTGCAAATTTTTCTCGCTCCGGGGCCTTTTGGACCACCAACCCAAACCTGAATGGAAGTCCCACTCTAGTTTCCTTCCAGTTGTTGGAAACTTTCTACAACAAATTTGTACGTGTCTGTTGATTTCAAAGGTAATTAGTCATTTGACCGAGAGGTTTTTGTGTGTCCTGAACGCAGCCTTGCCAAGGCAACCCCCATTTTAAAAAGGCAGGAAATCATGGTGGCAGTTTCCACTGGGCGCCCTGAAAGCAGGGCTTCATTCCCAGGTGGCACTCATTTCAGCGGAAGGCAGATTGGAACAGAAATCTTGGGGTCTCCTTTCCTTCCTTCCTTCCTTCCTTCCTTCCTTCCTTCCTTCCTTCCTTCCTTCCTTCCTTCCTTCCTTCCTTCCTTCC
>BLBF01000078.1:1286987-1341584 GCA_015471245.1 Laticauda colubrina | reverse complement strand
TCCTTCCTTCCTTCCTTCCTTCCTTCCTTCCTTCCTTCCTTCCTTCCAAAGCAGAGACCCAGGAAGGGAAATGGTCCTCTTGGGAAGGACAGCCTGGCTGTCAGCTGCTCTCCCTGGAAACTGCCTGCCTGAGGTTCCTCCAGGTGGGTCAAGGTGAGCATTTTTGTGGTCCAGTTCGATGATTTTAAGTGGCCTCTAGCCTTCTTTCTACCTTCTTCCATTCTTCCAATGTGGTTCTTCCATTCTCAGGGCTTATGTTTTTTGCAGAGCCAGGCGAGGTTCTCCTTCTGACTTTCATTGGAATCATTTGTACTTGTGCTTTTGTATCTTCCGGTTTGGGAAAAATCTCCAGCATGACATGGATCTTTTGCCATGAAATTTCCATTCCTTCCACTTTGTCTACTGAGTCATCCCTGGTGGTTACGATCACTTCTATCATCTTCCAGCCAAGTGTGTGAATCAGGGAAAACACATTCAGACCCTCAAGGCTCACACTTAACAGAATAACAGAGTTGGAAGGGACCTTGGCACCAGAGGCGGTCTTCAGCAGGTTCTGACCAGTTCTGGAGAACCACCATTAGCAGAACATTTGAGTAGTTTGGAGAACCGGCCAATCCCACCTCTGATTGGAGATTTTACAGTCTCCTTCTCCTACTACACCCACCAAGCCACACCCACAGAACCGGTTGTAAAAAAAAATTGACCACCACTGGTTTGGAGGTCTTCTACTCCAACCTCCTGTTCAAACAGAAGACCCCAGACCATTTCAGACCAATGGCTGTCTGATCCCTTTTTAAAAACCTTCTATGTTTGAGCAACCACAGCTTCTGAATCTGTTCCACTGGTAAATTATTCTCACTGTTTGGAAGTTCCTCCTCAGTTTCCATGAGATTCCATTATGACCAGGCTTTTCAAGCACAGGTAGTCCTGACCTGGGTGGCATTGGTTCCCCAGACTGGTCTATCCTGGGGGCTGGAGGGCTGGCACTTGCCAAGCTACCTAAAGGAAGCGCAAGGGCCGAGAATCCAGCCTGCAAACAGAGGAACCCAAACTCTTCCCGCTACCTGGGGTTCCACAGGCTGAAAAGAAAACAGGCTCTAGAACTGAAGGAGCCACCTTGATTCCCCCAAGGAGACCCTTCACTAAGCACCTTGAAAAATCAGCCAGGAACCTGGCTTCATCCTGGCCTCTTTCCCTGAAGGGAAGGCTTGGAGTTCTGACAAGACCTGCCAGGGAAGGCTTTGGAAACACAATGAGAGGAGGAAGGTGTGTTTGTGTGCATGTGTGTGTGGTTTTCCAGCCTTGTCCCTCTCGGCCATCCCTCCGTTTCTCTCAGCCCCCTGGGGAATCATGGAGCTGCTTGGGTAGGACCATTGAGGCTGGAGGAATCAGCTACCAGGCAAAGGAGGGAATGAGGGAAACCCACTGATTCTCAGGACATCATAACGCAGGTGCCCAAGAGTAGCCATTAAATCATGCCTGACTCATGAGAAGTTGAGGAAGCAAACCAGACACAGGCACGGGAGCTGGTGTGTACAGACGTGCATGCACACACACATGTCATTTACATAACTATACATGTGTGTGCGTGCGTGTGCACATGCATGCGTACGAATGGGCGCAAAGCAACCATGGCTTTCTTTGAAGTGTAACCATTCATAATGCTTTGGCCAAGCTTTTAAGCCACCTTGAGTTACATTCCCTTTTAGCCATTGCATACAGTATTTAAAGCATATTGTCTACTCGGGAAACACGGAGCAGTGACTCCTTTTACATTCAGTGAATATTCATGAGGAAGTTCACGGGCAAAGTGCCTTTCATGACTAAAGATCAAAAGGAACTGTGTCAATTTTGCCTTTTTCTGGGCTGACTGCTATTTTTTTTTTATTGTAATAAATTGCCAATTTTGGAGAGGCAAAGAACAGAAATGGAAATGTTTATTCCTTTCAGGAGACTTTTGATTGTATGGCTATGAATAGTCTTCCAACAAATAGTGTTGCAGCTCATTCAGATCCCAGATAGGCATCCAATTGTTCACTCTGCAAATCACCGTATCCCATGCCTTGGGCAGCTGCTGGCTGCCTTTTGGCATAATTAGGACCCTCACTGGCCAAGCCCTGTTTCTGTGCCACTTGGGAGCCCACCCACCCCCGTAACTCTCACTTTTCATATTTCATTAAGAGAACAGCTCCTTTTACTCCAATTAATTTGCTTACTTAAGTGACTTTATGTGACTTTCAACATATATATTTTAATTATTTATTAAATTTCTACACTGTCCCTCTCACCTGAATGACTAGGGTGGCTTATAATAACATAATAGATGAATAAAATATATAAATATAAATTTATTTTATTTAAAAGATTAGACAGTATCTAAATAGAAATAAAAATACATAAAATGATCAAGTAACATTATAATAACTGCATACCCACTTTTATACATTATAGAGATTGTTATATCTGCCTGCCATTCTGCTTCAATTTATTGTATAATAATTAACAGCCAGTTTTGGAAAAAGTCCCACAAAGAACGTATAACTGCCATTTATTTTTTTAAAAATTTTTTTGAAAGTTTCTTAATTTGCCAAGGTCGTGTCTATGTCACAATATGCGATGATCTCTACCACCTGAACAATGAAATAATTGCTTTTTATAACGTATTGTTAGGTCTCTTAATTTAGAGAACAAAAAGCTGCAAATGTACAGAACTTCATAACAATTATATGGAGTCCTTGTATATATGATTCTGGATTTTTTAGCATTTTTCATGAGAAGTATCTCCATAATCCAATTTTACAACAGGCATTTGGTGAAACGTCATTGAATGAGACCATAGATGTCATCCTCTGTAAGGATCCTGCCAGGTGACCCTTCACCCTCTCTGCCTGAAGGCTTTCCCTGAAAGAGAACTCACATTTCACGGGGCAGCCTATTGCAGGGAGCAGCCATTTCCTCCTGAGGTGGCACCTGAGTGTCCGGCTACCTCTCTCTTCCCCACGGACAACCCTCGATCTCACCTAACCTCCTCTCATTTACCCTGCAATGGACAAGGACACCCTGGTTCCTTCCAGATGGGCTGCACTAGCCACTCCAAGCGCAACTTGCCTGAAGAAAGTCCGGTTGCCTTTGGGGCAACCATGATTTGGATGATTGAAGTTCTCCACAGGCATCGTGCCTTTCATTTGACTTACCCAGATGGGAGACTTGCCGGTGGGTTCTCTCCCGTAATAAATTCCATCCTATTTGTTTGGAACCATTGCTGAACCCTTAGATCTTTGTCCATCTCCTCTGATGTGCAGCTATCTCAATATCAGACTGACTGATTTTCTTTTCAAAGATGGCATGACAAATGTTAAGGTAGATTTTTTTTTTCCCATTAAAGATTTGGAATAATGCAAAGGCCCTCAAACCATGACTTTGACAGGATGCGTCCCCTTGCAAATCTCTTTCCTTGGATGCTTAATTTGTCACTCTAGCATAGTAACAATAGTTTAAATAAAATCACAGTGTCTTTCCCAAATTGTAAGCAGACTCTAATGTAACGGTCAGGAAAGCAGTGAAAACATTTAGCATATGATGTATTATAGGTTAAGATAAGCTTGTTAGAAGAAGTCAGAAAAGATTACAAACTTAGAAAGAAATGTTGGATCTGGGGAGTAAACTAGTAATAATAAAATGCATAAACATTTTTTAGCAAAAAAAAGTCCTTAGATCTAAATGAAATTAATATGTCAGAGCTTATAAATTAATACTTGCTAAACTAAGCAAAAATATAAACTGAAAAAACCTACTAGATTCCCCCAAGCTGCTCTAACTCCTTGGGGTTTTTTGAGAATTTTGTTCCCTCTTGGGCCAAGGCAGGTTCCAAAGAAACTGACCTCTTGGAGGTTCCCCCCCACTCAGTTCAAGGGAGCCTGCATGGCCACGCAGGAGACCCTCAAGGAGAAACTCTTCTCAGCAACCCTTTTGGGTCAAAATCTCTTTCTCTCTTTTTCCTGTGTTGTTCTGGAGGGCTTCCTGAGGCTGTTGTTGTCCCCCATCAAGTCCTCCCTGTGCCTGGTTCAAGAGAGGCTCCCTCCCCTCATAAGGGATGGATGGATGGGTGTCCCCTTCTCTGCCAGGAGAGGCCACAGCTGGGCTTGCTGCAGGAGGACTTCTCCCCCTCCTCCTCCTCCTCCTCCTCCTCCTCCTCCTCCTCCTCCTCCTCCTCCTCCTCCTCCTCCTTAGGCACATTCTTCTCTGAGGGCCAGCAGGACTCTTCCCCATCTCCATATTCCTAGGGTCTACCTGAGACCCCTGTCTGAGGGGATGACTTGGAACCAGCCTACGAGGAGGAGCCAGATCCATCGGGTGACCAACCAACCAATGATGGCATTGACCACCTCTCTGCCAGGGGAACAGCCACATCGTGGCCTCATAAGACCAAACAGAAGCCGAGGGGAACAGAAACAAGATGCTTCAATCGAGATCCCACAGATGATGTTACTTTGCCTGGTGATGAAGCGTTCGGAAGATAAACAGCAAGAGAACGGAGAATGAACCACCGCCAACATCTACCACCTGAGCTATGCACATTTTCTACCATTTCATGACTCAATTTTATTCCTCCTCTAAATAAATTTTAAAAAGAAAAGAAAGCAAAGTACAGTGGAACTATCTTCCCAGTGGCTTTGTGAACACATCCGGTACACCATTGCCTCCTTCCTGGATGGAAGACCATGGTGAAACGAAAGGACTATAAACTAGATGACACGTTCCAGTCCTCTCTTCACCACAGTCACCTATCAGGCCCGCTAGGCGTAGCTGGCTAGCTGGACTATTTTCAGTGATTTTTAAAAAGCTGGTAAACTCTAGTGTTTAAACTTACAGAGAGGAAAAGTTAACTGAAGTCTACAGCACCCTAAACGAAACTGAACTAAGGTTCAGCCTGCTGTGGGAAAGAAGCCAACAGCTGAGCCAGCACCCCCTGGGCATCAGGGCAAGCCATCTGAACACAGAGGCTCCATGGGCCCACTTGTATGGAGGAGGGCATTGTGCAGAGGACCGATCAGGAAAAATCCCCCCTCCCACCATCCAGTTTTCACGCACCACAGCGGTTTTTATCTGACTATGGCCAGCCCTTCATGCTGTCCTTAATAAAATAAAGGTGGGTTTATGATATCCTGTGTAATCTAAATTAATTTAAGGATTCGGGTTTCTTATCTGCATTTTTTTAAGCAGACATTTTTCTTTTCTTTTCCCAAAGCAGAAAGACATTTGTTGCTGTAGTGCCCGGTGCTTTCCATTTAGACCCAACTGGAAGGGAGATGCTTCAGGGTAACTGGGTGATGAAAGGACTACAAGAGCCTACCATTCACTGGCTGCTGTTTCCTATTTGCAATGCTCAATTCACATGCGAGTCATATTTAAGCAATAAACAGTGGCGCCCAGGGAATATATAGAGTCCAATTGCTTTAGGTAATGAAATGCTTTTATCAAATCACCAGATGGCCTTCCGTTCTGAAACAAAGTGTTCTTGACAAACATGGCTTGTAGGCCCACTTTGTTTTCAACCCTGTACCCTTCAGTTAGACCCTCAGTATCTATGCAAGCTGCCCAGGCATACACAAAGGAGTGCATTATAGTAAAACGATGTTAATGTTGCATTTATTTTATAATGATAAAGGAAAAACTGTATTTGTTCACCATCATCTCTGTTCCATATTAGCATTCTTGGAACACCCTCATCTGATTGGTTAACACGGACCACACTGTGATTGGACGAGAGAACGACAGTGATTGGATAATAAAGAATCAACCATGATTGGCCGCGCCGATCGTGGGAGATTCAGAAAGCTGTCATTGGATGCGAGCCGTTGGCGAGCCCTATAAGAAGCGCTGCTGTGGCTCGCAGGTCCAGCACAGATCTATACCTTTAATAAAGAGTTGAAGTTACGCTGGTCTCGAGTCTCTTTTTTCCCGCAACTCAACACTGGCGACGAAGGTGGGATACTGATACAAAGAGACCAGTCGAGCACATGGCAACTGAGCTGAACAACCGACGAGATGGCCGGCAGCAACTCGCCACCTGCACCATTCGATCAGGCAACCGAGGACTGGGAATCATACATCGATCGATTCCTTATGTTCCTCGAAAGCAACAACTTGAAAGATGCAGACAACCACAGGAAGAGAGCTGTGTTCCTGACCCACTGCAGGCCTGCAGTGTTCAAGATGGCCAAAGCGCTGGCCAGGCCGGAAGACGTAAAAGAGATGGCATGGCCAAACCTAGACTGGCTACTCTGAAACCACTACGCCCCAGCCTTTCCCAACCTCATCCAGAGACATGAGTTCTACCGATGGGATCAGAAGAATGGAGAGAGCATCGGAGACTTCGTGGCAGCCCTAAGAAACATCGGGGGTGCGTGCGGTTTCTCCAACATGGACGAGGCTCTGAGAGACCACGTGGTTCTCGGGTTAAGAGATCCCATACTCCAGAGCAGATTGATGGCTCGGGTGGACATTAGGGTCACCGAGGCCATCACTGAAGCTACCACAGCCGAGGCCACAAAGAAGTCAGCGGCCAAGATGCACCAAATGAATGGAAGGGACCAGCAAATAACTTCAGAGACCAACTCACCACCAGAGAAAAGACCCAAGGTTGGTCACAAGGCCACAATAGCACACCACGAGGATGTCGATTACTCCCCCAATACCGAAGAAGAGGAGGAGGAGATCCACAGATTGCAAGCAGAGTGAGACTGATGGGAGCAGAGAGGTCATAAGTCGGGCTTTCAGTGTGCCAGATGTGGCGGCGACCACCCCCATTCAGAGTGCCGGTTCTTAGACGCCATTTGCTGGCACTGTTAGAAACGGGGGCTCATAGCCAAGGTCTGCCGAAACAAATGAAACTACAGCCTGAGGCGACATGAAAATACGCCCCCCAGGAACTGGGACAAACATACAGAGAACCATTGGAGCCACGACGGTTGAAGCAAGCGGCTCAGCGAAGCCCGACAGAGAGAAGAGATGCACCAAACAGTCACCATCGAGCATTCACACAATACCGACACCAGAAAGGTGCACGTGCAGGTCAGCATCGTCGACAGGCAGTGCAACATGGAGGTGGATTCCAGATCCTACCTCTCCATGGTATCATGGGACACGATCAAGCGGTTAGTGCCCAGCTTACAAAAACGGGAGCTGGAGAGTCAAAAACTAACCATCAAAGACTACCAGGGGAACCGGATCCCCGTGATAGGAATTGGACATTTCCACATTACCTTCAAAAATCATGGGAAAGTACTTCCACTAACCATCGTGGACAGAGACCGCCCAAGCCTGTTAGGACTTGAATGGTTCGCACCATTAGGAATCGAGGTGACGGGCATCAACCACATGGAGGAAACAGACTGGGAGGAGGAACTCATGAAAGACTTCTAAGAGGTTTTCAATTAGGACAACTGGGGGTCCCCAGTATAATTTAATATGAACCACAATATTGCCCCAATCCGTCTTAAACCGAGGCGAGTTCCATTCACACTCAAGCCTAAAATCAATGAGCAACTAGACAAGCTCATTGCGCAAGGGGTCCTGGAACCAATAGATCACGCACACTAGGAGACCCCAATAGTCACTCCAATAAAACCAGATGGGTCAGTGAGAATTTGTGGTGACTACAAGGCCACAAATAATGCACTGCAACAGAGTGCGTACCCAGTTCCGGTGGTACAGCACCTCCTATACTCACTAGTGGGAGGAAAAGTCTTCGCGACGCTCGACCTGGTGTAGGCATACCAGCAGCTGCCAGTCAACACTGAGACCGCAGAAGCACAAACTATTGTGACCCATAAGGGGGCTTTCTTGTGCAAAAGACTCCAATTTGGAGTCAGCGTGGCACCTGTGGTGTTCCAGAGCTTAACGGAATGATTACTAAAAGGCATAAAAGGTGTGGTGCCATACTTCGATGAGGTCTTGGTGACAGCCAAAACAAAAGCCAATTGGGGAGATGCCTTAGGGAAGTCCTGCAGAAGTTTAAAAATGCAGTACTAAAACTAAAAAAAGAAAAGTGCCAGCTGTGCACAGAAAAGGTAGAGTTCCTGAGATACCTAGTTGATAACGACGGAATTCACCCCACAGAGAAAAAGATTAAAGTGCTCAAGGAAGCCCCAAGACCACAAAATAAAGCAGAGTTACAGGCTTTCCTAGGACTAATTAACTTTTACAATGTTTTTTTTGTCACAAAAGGCAAAACAGCCACCTGGTCCTGGGGCACATCAACATCAGTCCTAATCCAATACAGCGAAACCCTACCACTAATGGTGACCTGCGACGCGTCTCCATTCGGCATCAGAGCCATACTGAGCCATACTCTGCCAGACGGGAGAGAAGCACCGATTGCACACTTCTCTAAGACACAATCAAAGGCAGAAAGGAACTATAGCCAGCTCGACAAGGAGGCACCAGCAGCGGTCTCCAGCGTGAAGTGGTTTCACGAATACCTGTAGGGTAGGAACTTCACCCTTATCACCAATCACAAACCACTCCTGGGGATCCTGGCAGGGAACAAGGTCAGCCCTAACATCTTGTCACCCCGGATGACAAAGTGGTCAGAGTTCTATACTATTTTCCCAAAAGGGATGTATTTTATGGGGCGACAGAGTGGTGGTTCCAGACACATTACAAACAAGAATATTACACATGTTGCACAAGGGACACCCTGGCATCGTAAAGATGAAATCCCTGGCCAGAAGCTACATTTGGTGGCCAGGGATGGACAAAACCATCGAGACATGGGTGGCAACATGTGACAAATGTCAAAGATCCAGGTCAAACCCTCCCTCCGCACCAATCCTCGAGTGAGAAACACCCAGGGGCCCATGGTCAAGGGTCCACATAGACTTTGCGAGACTCACAAAAGGACACACCTTTTTAATCACAGTTGACGCTTACTCCAACTGGTTGGAGGTAAGCATTATGCAATCTACCACAACAGAAGCAGTCATAAAAAAAACTAACTAAACTTTTTGCCACCCATGGTATACCAGACTTGCTAGTCTCTGACAACGGGCCACAATTCACAGCATTGGCATTCAAACAATTTCTCACCAAGCGGGGCATACGACACACATTGACAGCACCCGTTCATCTGGCGGCGAATGGGAGGGCAGAACAAATGGTCAGATACACCAAAGATGCTTTAGAAAAAATGGACACAGGGAGCATACACGAGAAAATAAATATACTATTAACAATACAACACATAACACCAAGTGCTAAAACCAATAAAAGCCCAGCAGAGCTCCTGATGGGAAGAAAACTCCAATCCCACCTAGACAGACTGCACCCAACATATAATTCCGAAAAACCACCAGACTCATCTAGCAGGTACCGCACATTTAATCCGGGAGACACAGTTTATACTAAAAACTTTTCAGGGGACCCGCTCTGGGTACCTGCCAAGATAACCCAGGTGACAGGTCCCCGGTCATACCGGCTAGAAACGGACTATGGAAGGAATTGGAAACGACATATCGACCAACTAAGATCGAGAACAACCTCCAACAACATGAGCAACACACAAACACCACAAAAAGACCTAAATTAAAAAAAACTGGGGGGGGGAGAAACTCCAAATATTTACCAAAAGGAAGGAGAAAATCCCCCCACAGCACAGTGGCAAACCAAACATGCCCAGCCGACACAAACCGAGCAACCACCACTAACACCAATAAATAGAATAAGAAACCAACAACACTTACCAGCAAACAAAGGCAGCAGAAGGGAACCAGCAGAAGACCCACACAGAACCTCGCTTGGAGGAAACAGCCAAGCCAGTTCAACCAGCCCGGAAAGACCAGCCAGGAACAGAGAAGCTGACAACTCAACTGACCCCAGTAGCCCGGGTGGGAGTTGCAGCAAAAGGCCTGACTCACCCTTCCAGGCGGTTCCATACAGAAGAGCAGGAGCGACAAAAATCCCATCCGAACCGGCTGAAGACCACGCAACAACTGAGCTGCGCAGGTCAAGTAGGCAAGTTAAAAGCCCCGCCTACCTATGGGACTACGTCACGTAGGATGGACCAAACCAAGAGGGGAGGGGTGTTCCATATTAGCATTGTGATTGGACGAAAGAACGACAGTGATTGGATAGTAAAGAATCAACCACGATTGGCTGCGCCGATTGCGGGAGATTCAGAAAGCCGTCATTGGATGCGAGCCGCCGGTAAGTGGGAAATCATATCAGTGGCTAGAAAGGGCTGGGCTAAAAGACAACACCAAGGCACTGTAACATAGCAGCACAACAACATGCACTAAGCACTTCATCCATAGAGTCCTATAAGAATGGCTGCCGCAGCTCACAGGTCCAGCACAGATCTATACCTTTAATAAAGAGCTGAAGTTATGCTGGTCTCGAGTCTCTTTTTCCCGCAACTCAACAATCTCTGTATTTTTTGAAGTTCAGCAGCGGGGTCTTCAGTTCCTGAAAAAACAAGATGGCAGCCATGATGGCAGGATGGAAGCTGCCATTGTTATCATAAAAATGGGCTGGGCTTTGATCCCACCACACTCACGCTCTGTGACCGCTCCTGCCACTCTCAGTCAAATGTAGCTGGTTCCCTCTGATCAGTGGCCTGGTTTATTTTATGTTATTCTTTAAAGAATTTCACTGCTTATTGGTAAGCCATTCAACTGACTCTCTCAAAGCCCATCAGTTTTAAAAATTGAAATACTCTCCCTATTCCATCCCTCACATACTGGCTATACCTTTTTTTAAATCTATGGTAAGCAGCCGTCTGAGTTTCAACGAAATTTGCCAAAGGAAAGAAAGAACCCACAAAGGCAATCAATACAATCCCAGGACGGGGCTTCTTCTGGCCAGGGGAATGGTGGCATCTGCCCACATAAAATATAGGTGGGCCCTCGTGAGGAGGGGCAGGAAAGCCCACAAGGACTCATAAAGTCTCAGTCAAACTTGACCTTATAAATCTCTGCCTTTATCAATCCCACCCAGAACATCTTAGGCTAATCAATGAGCAGCTGATAAGCAAGCATTTTATCTTGGACATTTCCCTCCACACAAACCAATCACGGTAGATTAATAACCTTGGTTAAAAAAATTATTTGTCACCTTCTTCCCCCTCCCCCTTCTAATTCCAGGCATGTAAACTGACACCCCCCACCCCCCCACCCCCCCCCCCCCCCCCCCCCAATACCCCTTGTCATTTCTACCCCCCCCCAGCCCTCCCCGTTCCCTGGCTTCCTCCCTGTGAAGGTCCAGAGCCAGATGTTTCTGGCTACTGGCCTTGCAAGGCTTGAAGGGGGAGGGGGGGCCTCTGTCATCTGTGCTGTCTTGGCCCAATTCAGGGCAGATTGCCAGGAGGGTTGGGGGGGGGGGGAATGCTGAAGCAAAGCCATGGGAGGCTCTGCAAATCGCCCTCAGGTACACAAAGCCCTTCTGCTCACAGATGACTGCAACCTGGATTGTCCTTTGCTTTGGAATCCATGAAACTGGACTCTGTCACAATCTGGAAAAAGTCCAGCCTTAAATTGAAAGATGGTTCCACAAGCCGGGAGGCAAGCGTGCGCACATACACGCACACATACATGCTTTGCCAGGCAGGTCTACATGGGATGGGATGCCTCCAGGTAGACATTCAACAGGTGCAGCTCCCCCAATCAGTTGAGAGAAAGCTCTCTTGTCAATTTCTACCTGCTCCATTTCTTGAAAGGCTTACAAGACTTTCTTCTCAAAAATCCCACCTTCTCTAGTGATTAAGCAGGTAGAAATTTCACAGGTTTGAAATCCATAATGACTGAACATGGCATGAACAAAGCCAAACAAATTCAGCCTGGATTCAGTTGCTTGTTTGAAAGCCTCGGTCCAGAAATACCCTGAACAAAAAGTCTCTTCTCAACTTCCAAATGCCAGAACACAAGGCTGCATTTCCAAACCCCAGCGGAGTCCCAAGGTGGGTGCTGCCTGGTGCAGCCAGGAATCCCTGGGCTGCAGGTGACTCAAATGACTCCAGGATGCCGAAGGCTTTTTCCTGGCCCTGAGATTCAGGCGGGACAGAGGCCCCATCTTCTCTTACGCCTCTTCCACTGAGTCAGGGGGCTTTCACACTGGCAGTGGGCATCGCAGGAGTGAGAGAGCAGCTGTGCCCCTTTGCCCCACATGGCCTCCTGGGCCTTTGGAAATTGTGGGTGTCTTAAACTATGGCTGGATGAAGCGGTCTTTAATCTTATCTTCAATTGCTATATGTTTTGTATAATTTGGAAGGTTCCAAGTAGTCAATTCTGATTGGCCAAAAAGGCCAGTAGTGGATTGGTTCATTAGGAACCAATCCAAGAAGCCACTCAAAGGCGGCAAGATTAAATTGATGTCATTGGCTACAAGCTGGCAGGCAAGCCTCTATATAAAGGGCTGCCGCAGTTTGAGCCAATGTTCCGTTGCTGTTGCTGTTAACCGAATAAAGAGTTGTTAGTTGGAACCCAGTCTCACACGCTTCTTTTCCGGACGGAACACTGGCGACGAAGATGGGATCGTCCTGAAGCGGAGACCGAGCACATGGTGAGAGAAAAAACCATGCGAGACGAGATGGCTGGTAATAACGCGCCACCTGCACCATTCAATCCCAACGAAGAAGATTGGGAATCTTATATTGATCATTTCCTGATGTTTCTGGAGAGCAATGAAATGGAAGAAATTTCCGATCACCAAAAGAGGGCTGTCTTCCTAACACATTGTGGGCTAGCCATATTTAAGATGGTGAAGGCATTGGCGAAGCCCAGAGACGTGAAACAGATGACCTGATCTGAGCTTAACCGAATGCTGAAAGCTCACTGCACACCGGTTGTCTCAAACCTCCTCAAGAGACATGAATTTTATAAGAGAGACCAGAGGGAAGACGAAACCTTTGCTGATTTCGTGGCAGCTCTGCGCCATATTGGAGGACCCTGTGAATTCCAAAATATGGATGAGGCAATGCGAGATCATGTTGTGTTAGGTCTTAGGGACTCTACCCTTCAAAGCAAACTCTTAAACAGACCTAATATAACGATGGCAGAGGCAATCACAGAAGCAACCGTCATGGAAGCCGCAAAGAAATCAACGGCCACAATGAAGATGATGAACACCAGTGCTGACACGACAACCCTTCCAAAAGAAAAAAATCTCAGGCGGAGGGAGAAAACAAGCTGCCACAAGCACACACTACGAAGACCTAGACGAGTCATCAGACACTGATGAAGATGACGATGAGGTCCACCGCCCTTACACAATCCAAAAAAGGCACAAGAGGAAGAAAAATTGGTGGGAATGCATTGGCTGCGGAGGAAATCACCCCCGAGCCAAGTGCAGGTTCCTTGATGCCATCCGTCGGGCTTGCAAAAAGAGGGGACATATCGAAAGAGTCTGCCAAAATCAAAGAAACAGCAGCCCTAGCAGACAGGGTAATTCCCTACCAAGAACTGACTCGAGGCAAGCCGACAGAAAATGGGAGCACAGCAAGGGAACCAGCAACCGAGAAAACACACATCAGACTGTCACTATAGGAAGCGCACAGACGGAAAGCAGAAAAAAAGTCAGAATTGTAGTGTCCATTGAAGGAAGCCCTTGTGAGATGGAGGTTGACTCAGGATCTTTTCTATCAATGGTGTCTTGGAAAACAATTAAATGTCTGATTCCAAACATCAGACAAAACGAACTCAAAAAACAAAAATTAATTCTCAAAGACTACCAGGGAGATAGGATTCCCGTGGTAGGTCTGGGGCACTTCAAAGTAACTTACAAACAACACGCTGAAGTCCTGCCATTGACTATAGTTGACCGAGACCGTCCCAACCTACTGGGCATCAAATGGTTCACGCCATTGGGTATCGGGATGACCGGAGTGAGCCAAATAGTCGCGAGCGATTGGGAAGAGAACCTGCTACATGAATTCCAGGACGTCTTCAACGGAACTCAAGGCAGGTACCGGGGAACCCCAATATCCTTTAGCCTAGATCCTCAAATAGCACCGAGAAGACTAAAAGCCAGACGAGTCCCCTTTTCATTAAAACCCAAAATAGATGAGCAATTAAACAAATTGATTGCACTAGGGGTCATAGAACCGATTGACCATGCCAGGTGGGAGACACCAATAGTAACACCTATAAAACCAGATGGGTCTGTGCACATCTGTGGAGACTACAAGGCTACCCTGAACCATGCGCTACAGCAAAGCACATACCCGGTACCAGTCATACGGTACCAGTATTGCACTCACTTGGGGGAGGAAAATTTTTTGCTAAACTCAATTTGGCCCAGGCATATCAGCAACTTCCAGTAGACCGCATAACGTATCAGCAACTTCCAGTAGACCCCATAACGGCCGAGGCACAAACAATAGTAACGCATAGAGGGGCGTTCAAATGTAACAGACTTCAATTCGGAGTGAGCGTTGCCCCAGGCGTCCTCCAAAGCCTCAGGGAATGCCTATTAAATGGAATAAAAGGGGTCGTTCCATACTTTGATGACGTCCTAATTTCAGCTAAAAACATGACCCAATTAGAAGCTAGACTAAGGGAAGTGCTAACGAAATTCAGAGAATCCGGCCTGAAAGTTAAAAAAGAAAAATGTTGCCTGGCCACTGACCGCGTTGAATTTTTAGGATATTTGATTGACGAACAAGGTATTCACCCAACAGAAAAAAAAGTTAAAGCAAATAAAGACGCACCCAGACCTAGAAATAAAATGGACTTACAGGCATTCTTGGGTCTGATCAATTTTTATAATGTATTCCTCCCCCACAAAGCAACGATAGCAGAACCATTGCACCGTTTGCTAGATAAAAAAACTGTCTGGACTTGGGGTCACAAAGAACAAAAAGCCTTTCAAAATATAAAAGAGTTGTTAACCTCAGACACTGTTCTTATTCAGTTTAGTAACACTCTTCCCATGATGGTCACCTGCGACGCCTCACCATTCGGAGTCGGTGCTATCCTGAGCCACCAATTACCTGACGGGAGAAAGGCACCTGTCGCTTTTTATTCAGAAACGCTCTCCAAAGCGGAACGCAACTATAGCCAACTAGACAGAGAAGCCCTGGCAATCGTCGCCAGAGTAAAACGCTTTCATGAATACCTATACGGTAGAACATTCTCCATTGTTACTGACCATAAACCATTACTAGGGATTTTGGCTGGGAATAAACCCACACCGAACATTCTATCCCCACGGATGACTAGGTGGTCAGAATTCCTGGCCGCCTATTCATATACATTGCTGCATCGACCCAGGAAACAAATCGCCCATGCAGACGCATTAAGCCAAACACCATTACTGATCTTAGAGGACGATCCAGCTCCAGCCACCACCACCCTACAGCTAGAAACCTGCCCTGAACTTCCATTGACTGTGGATGATGTCGCCAGAGCCACGGCAAAAGACTCATTGACTGCCCACATTTTGACTTGGGTAGGTAAAGGCTGGCCGGAAGGCCAAAAGACTGAAAACTTTAAACCTTTCCAGACTAGACAAACTGAACTGTCAATACAAAAGGTTGTGGAGAGATCGGGTGGTGATTCCATCCAAACTTCAAGAAGAGGTGTTAGGCATGTTACATGAGGGCCACCCAGGCATAGTTAAAATGAAAAGCCTGGCCAGGAGCTATGTCTGGTGGCTTGGTTTAGACAAGGACATTGAACGCTGGGTTGCAACATGCCACAAATGTCAGAGAGCTAGACCCACACCACCACAAGCTCCCATACGGGACTGGGAGACCCCACGAGGCCCTTGGTCTCGAATCCATATTGATTTTACGGGACCAACTAGGGGCAATACGTTTTCAATAGTTGTGGATGCATATTCGAATTGGTTTGAAGTCATCTTAATGTCATCCACAACAACCGACGCTTTTATAAAACAGCTAAACAAATTATTTACAACTCATGGGTTACCTGATTTGTTGGTATCTGACAATGGCCCACAACTAACAGCAATACAATTCGAACAATACTTAGCCTTTTTGGGTACACGCCATGCACTAACCACGCCGGCTCACCCGGCAGCGAATGGTAGGGCCGAGTGAATGGTCCGGTTCACAAAAGAAGGCCTTGAGAAAATGGACCATGGGGATGTCCAAGACAAGCTAAACCGCTTACTTACACTACAACACATCACTCCCAGTAGCACAACAAACAAGAGCCCGGTAGAATTATTAATGGGGAGAAAACTCAGATCCCATTTAGATAGGTTGCACCCCAATTATACTTATGAGAAACCCCCTGACTCTTCCAGCCGATAGTGCACTTTTGAAATCGGCGACCTGGTCTATGCAAAGAATTTTACCAGGGACCCTCTTTGGCTTCCAGCCACGATCACACAAGTAACAGGCCCCCGGTCCTACCGACTAACTGTGGACGATGGAAGAGAGTGGAAGTGGCACATAGACCAGCTTCGTTCCCGCAACATCGAGCGCAAAACAACCGTGCAACCTCAAATAATAAATTTTGATGAAAACAAAACCAAGGGGGTGGGAATACAAATAAATAAAAAAGGGTGTGAAAATGAACCATTAAAATCACAACCAGAAAATCTAACCAACCAAAAAGAGCACTTACAGTGCTCGCAAAGAAAGCATTTAAAATGGAAAAAACGTTTGCAGAGGGGACCTATCTCGGATATTAAGGATGTCTAGAGGATGCCTAGAGGATGCAAAAGGACACATAGTGGAAAACCTATATTGCCTATAAAAAGGGGGAGGAACTCACCTGGATCTCACTTTCAGTCCAGCACCCCTGCTGTGCAGACCTCTGCAGCCTTCATCTGGCTCTTGCTCTTCCACAGCATCCATTGATGTCCACCATGGATCGTAACACACTCCTTTTGGTAGCCACCATAGTTCTGCAACAGTGCGAAGCCATCTACAGGCTCTTTCAACTGTTCTACAGGAAGAAAAGGAGGCGGCCAAGAAGTGTCTGGGTCCGAAGATGGATCGGGAGAAGAGCAGAGTACGGACTGTACAACAAGCTGATGGTGGAGCTGAGGAACGAAGACCCTCGTGCATTCCAGAACTTCATGAGGATGCCTCCAGCCATGCTTGACGAAGTTGTGCAGCGGCTGAGACCCAGGTTGACCAAGGCAAACACCAACTTCCAGCCCAGCCTGGACCCTGGGCTCAAGGTGAAACTCACTCTGCGCCACCTGGCCTCAGGGATCACCTACAAGAGCATGCAGTACGCCTGGAGGGTGCCACACAACACCATCAGCATTGTGGTCAGAGAAGTGGTTCAGGCCATCATCGAAGAATACCTGGAGGAGCTCTTCCAGTGCCCCTCCACTGAAGAAGGCTGGAAGAAAGTTGCAGAGCAGTGGTATAAGAGGTGGAACTTCCTCCACACCATTGGAGCCATAGATGGGAAGCACGTGGCCTGCAAAGTGCCAGCCAAGTCGGGGTCCACTTATTTCAACTCCAAGGGCTTCTTCAGCATCATCCTCTTCGTCATGGTCGATGCTGACTACAAGTTCATGTACATCGATGCTTCAGGCAACGGGTCATGTTCAGATGCCCAGGTGTACAACGCCAGTGACCTCAAGGAAGGGCTGGAATGCAACCTCATCATGGGCTTCCCAGATCAAGACCCCCTGCCCAACGACACACAAGATGTGCCCTACTTCATCATGGGGGATGACGCCTTCTCCCTCAGAACCTACCTCATGAAGCCCTACACTTCCAGACTCCTCACCCATGAAGAGAGGATCTTCAACTACAGGCTGTCCAGGGCAAGGCGGGTGGTGGAGAACGCCTTTGGCATCCTGGCCAACAGGTTCCAGGTACTTCTCACCACCATGCAGCATCGCCCAAAGACCGTGAGGAGGATCGTGGAAGCTTGCTGCATCCTGCACAATCTCATGCGCACCCGCTACTCAGTCTTGCAGAACAAGCTCGTGGACCTCCAACAAGGCAATGGGGACATGGAGCCTGGGGAATGGAGGCAAGGGCGAAACCTGATAGACACTCAGGATGTGCAAGGCCCCAACAGAGCCTCACATGAAGGGAAGAAGCAGCGCAACCTCCTGAAACACTGGTGCAACTCCCCAGCTGGAGCGGTGGAGTGGCAAGACAGGATGGTAGATGCTTAATGGATGCTTCCTTCAGCCTGTCTCATCACACAGATGAGATTGGGCCATGTATGTTTGGTTGGCCTACAATGAACAGGGCATTTCAAAAAGAGTTGTGTTTATGTTGACATGTGTGGATGATTGATTACATTATTATTGATAACAAAGGGCCATAGGTGTGGCACCTGGGAGGGTGGACCTTAGAGTCCCACTAAGCTTGCACTGGAGGTTTATCTATCCGACAGCTATTACCCATCCCAAAGGTATCCCCGCCCATCCCACAGCTATTACCCATCCCAAAGGTATCCCTGCCCATCCCACTGCTATCTTAACCAATCCCAAAGGTATCCCTGCCCATCCCACTGCTATCCTTACCCATCCCACAAGCATGCAAAGGCTTAAACCATTTCTAAAAGTTTCCACCAAGACTTTATTTAATAAAATAAATGAAGCAAGTGTGTGAAGCAAAGATAATCTTTATTAATAACAAGCTATAAAAGAAAAATGACCTAAGTCAAGTGTCCAAAGCAAAAATAAAGTCAACAGGTAGCCACCCAGTCTCTGGCACTCTTCTTGGTCACTCGGAGGTGTGCCCAGTCTCATGGGTGAAGGGTCCAGGTGCTGTGGAGGTGGCTGCTGCTGGAGTGCTGGTCTGAAGCGCCACTGGGGTGCCTGGCCCCTAGAGGACAACAGGGGACGGTGTGTTGAGGAAGCTCTCAGACAGCTGGCTCAGCCCCATGAGGTTGAGAGCCCCTTCCTCCATGATATGGGGTGTCAGCCCCAATACCGATGACAGATGTACTGAGGCCGGGCTTGGCTGTGGGGTGGAGGAAGGAGTAGTGTAGTGGGGCTGTCTGGTCTGCAGCTGGGTGAGGACTGGTGTCGGTGGCGTGGGTGGCATCGGTGGCATCAGTGGCACCGGTGGTGTCCGATGTACCTGTGCCTGGACTGGGAAGGGCTGCCTGTGCTGCTGGACCTCCTGTTAGCCGTAGCCTTGGTAGATGAGGGCCTGTGGAAAGCCTTGGAAGGGCAGTGACAACACCTGGGGTGGAGGAGCAGACCTGGACTGGGTGGGAGCAGGTTCATCTTGGTCTGGAGGGTTGTGAAGAAGATCGGTGATCCTGTCCTTCACCACCTGGTACTGGGGTTCCACCATGTTCATGAGGGTCTGGTTGACATAGGTGAGGAAGGGCTTGCAGTTGGAGGATGGGGCGTTGGTGTGTACCAGCAGAGAGAGGAGATCTACGCTGCTCCTGATGTTGTCTCTTATCTCCAGCAGGACAGTGTGGCTCTGTCCCTCCGGTTTGTCTCTCTGCCTTTCTGTGGAGGTGGAGCTGGGGGTGGATGCGGGTTGGGCTGTGGTGGAAGTGCCGTCTCCTTTCTCCCACTGCGTCAGGGGGTCCTCCACACGCTCCGCCATGGGTAGTACAGCTGTCGGGGAGGTCTCCGTCATGGCACGCTCCACAGATACCTGCCTGGAGACAGGAGCTGACTCTTTGCCAGAAGAGGACTGGCTCTCAGCAGGCTGCCTGAGAGAGAGGGTTGTGAGAGGGGCTGCTCCTCGGTGGCGGATCTCACCCTCCAAGAAGCTGCACTTGGCCATCACGTAGGTCTCTCTGTCCGTCAGCTTGACCGCGGCCTGGCCAGATTTCTTGAGGTGCAGCTTCCCGTACCAGGTGTGCATGTGCTTCCACCAGCCGAGAAGCGCCTCCGAAGTGTAGCCCAGGCTCTCCGCCTTCTCTCTCCAAGCAGCCTGCTTCCTTTTGGTGTTGCGATAGAGCCTGTGTCCCTTCCGCCATAGATACTCGTTCTCCCTCAGCCACTCCAGCACCTCATCCTCATGTTCCTCTTCTATGTTGTATTGCCTCCTCTCCCGTTCTCACGTCTGCCTCTTCCTCCCTTTGGCAGGGCGATATGGGCCCTCATCAGAGGGGCTTCGAGGTTGTTGGGGCTGCTCCTCCACACCACCACCAGCAGCAGCAGCAACAACAGTAGCAGCAAAAGCAGGACCAGCAGCACCAGCAGGACCAGCAGGACCAGGAACACCAGCAGGACCAGGAGCACCAGCAGGACCAGCAGGACGAGGAGCAGCGCCAGCAGAGTAAGCACCAGCAGAACCACCCGCACCAGGAGCAGTGCCAGCAGAGTAAGCACCAGCAGAAGCACCACCACCAGAAGCAGCATCAGCAGAAGCACCACCACCAGAAGCAGCATCAGCAGAGTAAGCACCAGCAGAAGCACCACCTCCAGAAGCAGCATCAGCAGAAGACCCAGCACCAGAAGATCGAGCCCGGGCAGCAGAAGCCCCAGCAGAAGCAGAGTCAGGGCCAGGGGGTGGGAGGGTGGCCCTGTCCCTCTTGCCAGGGCTGATAGCAGATGGCAGAGGCTTCCGTTTCTTCCCCATGGCTGGCTGGCTGGCTGGCTGGCTGGCTGGCTGGCTGGCTGGCTGGAGAGCTGTGTCTGGAAGCCGGTCTTTCCTCTGAATGGTGACCTGCTTGGGAGCTGCTTCCCTTTATATCCGCGGGGCTGATGCAATGCATCCTCCCCACATGCGCAGTAAACGCTAGGCATCCACTAGGCTTCCGCTAGACATCCGCTAGGCTTCCGCTCTGCATCTGCTTCATCCACTCGGCATCCACTGTGCATCCGCTCTTTCCGTTCCGCGTCCGCTTTGCTGCGCTCCCCCGGAAGCCTTGCGGATGTGGCATCCGCTCTCATCCGCTTCCATCCACTAGGCTTCTGTGGGGCATCCGCTTTCCATCCGCCCTACGTCCTCCCCCCGTCTGTTCCTTTCTGTGTTGTCCGCTCTAGTTATGCAAATTTTTGCCCCTTTTGAGAGCGGATAACAACGGATGGAACATTTTTCTCGTCCTCTGTGTCCTTTTTACAAACGTTTTGCATCCCTCAGCCAGTGTGACAGGGCCTTTAAATCTCTCCTTGTTCAGCTTCCATCTATTATTCCTTTTCTGGCTTGCAGGCACTTTAGAAAATAGCTTGACCCCTTCCTCCTCTCTGGGGCAGCTCCTCAAATATTGGAAGATGCTCTCCTGTCTCCCCTGGTCCTTCTCTTTACTAACTAGCCAAGACCAGTTCCTGCAACCCATTCATTGTATATTTTAGCCTCCAATCCCCTAATCATCCTGGTTGCTCTTCTCTGGACTTTTTCTAGAGTCTCAACATCTTTTTTACAATGTGGTGAACAAAACTGGATGCAGTACTCTAGGTGTGGTCTTACTAAGGCTTCATAGAGTGGTATTAGTACTATTTATGTAGTAACAGTCTGCTTAATTTTAAGGCCCAAAAGCTATACACATTTTAAGTTTATATTCACTTTAATGACTGCACTGTCCTTCAAAATGTGGCAGAAAAAAGGGGTTGAGAATAGATAACACAGCTTCAGCCTCAGGGCCTCAAAACTAAGCTAAATGGGGGGGGCTTCTGTGGTTTTTCTAGGGTTAAAAAAGGACTAAGCCATGTGCGGACTTTAAAACACGTAAAACAGGAATTCAGCAGTTTCCCTTTAGGGCCTGCATGTTATCCTTTTTTAATGAACTCATTTCTAACCTTTCAAACGTGCTCATTCTAATTGGAATTTCATTTACAGAAGAAAACTTTGCTACCGTCATTAAAATTGTTGTGAAGCCATCGCTAAGCAACATACTTTGGCATTGAGCTTTTGTTCTCAGCTCTCAAAGCCAGGCATTTGCATGTACAGATAAAATATTATGAAAGTTGACACCAGATTAACCACAATATTCAAACCAAACGTTGGGCTGCCCATAATGGATTGAATTGCTTGTAACGGCTCTGCTGCTGTGGCTTAGATAGAGTTTGGTGGGATTAAGAGGGACCATGCAAGCAGGAGGCCAATGAGTCTCTCGTCATCCTTTGCAGCCACCCAAACTGCTGGGACTGAAAAGGGAGGCTCGATTTAAGCAAGAAAACTCAATGACACAACTGCTTTTCAAAATTGCAGGTTAAAATTCCAACCCACATAAATCAGATTTTAAATTATAATTCCAGAAAGTTTGTTTATCTTCCCTGTAACATTAAACAAAAGATAGTGTATCCTAAATTTAGAAACTGACAATTTTGTCAATGACTATGCAATAAAGTAATTTTGCATTCGGTGTGAAGAGGTAATAATGCCTTTGAAAAACAAGGATTGTTCAGAGGATGTGAAAGTGAAGCCTGAATCCCAGAATGGCTGTTTCATGTAAGAATTTAAGTTGAATCAATTTAAAGCCAGGCGTTTGGACAACGCCAAGCTGAGCAAGCTGATGCACGTCAATACAGGGACACCCACAGCCACGTGCCACGTGCAGGTTTCTTCCCGTTGTTTCTTGCTTAGGTTCTGCCGAAATCAAAAGATCGGCATTTGGTACTGTGGTGAAGGTGCTGGCCTGGGAACTGGGACACGAGTTCAAGTCCTACCTTAGGCAAGAAAGACAGCTGGGGGGTTTGAGGGCCACACCTGCTCTCATCCAACCCACCTCACGGGATTGTTGTGGTCGGAAAAATAGGAGAGGGAAGGAGGAACAGGTGCATCCACTGCTTTGAGTTATTCATCGAGTAATAAAAGCAGGGTAAAAAGGGGAAAGTGAATTTTAATTTCTGAGGCGGTGCGTAAAGGTTGGAAGGCAAAGGGGCCCAGCAAACAGACCTCCAGCCTGCAGATGCTGGAAATGTTGATGCTGGGAAGGAGCCCTTTTCACCCCACATCCAAGGATTGGGGGGCGTTCCCAGGAAAAGCCTCTGCCCCCAGAAGGCATGGGGAGTGGGGTGGGGGGTCGGGGGTGGCATCAGGCAGGTCCTGCAGGGCAGCTTGGGTTGCTTTCTCCCTAAGAGCAAATTCCATCAGCTTCTCAGTTGAATTTCACTGCAGATTCAAGGTGGAGAAGAAATGTACATTCAGAAAGGAGTCATTCGTGGCTGATTTGGGCTGGTTCTGAACTGGGAATCCCGATGCAAAGCCGGGAGTTTGTGAAGAAGGCTGGAAGGCCCCCCCACCCCCCACCCCCCAAACAATGGCCAATTCTTCATGGCCAGGAAGGACAATGGGCAAACCTTTGATCCTGCCTGTCTCCTGTCGCCAATTGAACTTTGTCACTGGGCTGCCATCCACAAGGGAGCCCTTCTGAATTAAGCAGTCCAGAGCAATTGACTTGGCTTCTCCCCCCCACATCCCCCCCCCCCGCTTTGAAGTGCCAACATCAGTCAGGCCACTAGTCAGGGTTCTCCCACCCCCTCGCCATTAATTCCCCTCCCTCCACCCCACCCCCAGGAGTTTTGCAGTCCAGGCAATTCAAGATGCCTGAAAAAGAAGAAGAAAAGGCGCACTGGGGCGGGGAGGGGGCTGCTCCACATACCATCGTAGGCAGGCAGGGGACTCTCGGGAGGGAAGTTGGGAGGGGGGGAGGCACTTCATTAATGTCCACTTCAAAGCAAAGTTTCGCGGACTTAGAGGATTGACTAATTTGCACATTGTGGGAAATTGCAGCCAGCCAGGCATGCGAGCCGCCGCCGCTGTTTCGGGAAGCAAAGGCAACGCCGCCGTGCCCCCACCCACCCCCCCCCCCCCCCCCCCCCCCCCCCCTTTCCTTCAGAGGCTGGAGGGACAGGCGCAAAAGGGGGGGGGGGGGGTGGGCAAGCCGGGAGAAACAAAACAAATCAAACAAAAATCCCCACTGTTGGCAAGGGAGAAGCCCCCTCCCACGGGCACAAATGGGGTGTGGGGGGGGTGTTGGGGGGGAGACAGAGGGAGGGGCTTTGGCAGGTCTCCTGCCTCCTCACCCCACTCCAGCTCCCAGGCACCCGGGGCCCGTCCCCTGAGCTGCTGGCAGAGGCTGCTTTGGGAGAGCGTGCAAGGATGCTTTCGAAAAAGATGCTTCCAAAGGGATGCCATAGGGGTGCCCCCCTCCGCCCCCCCCCCCCCCCGCACTGAACCTTTAACCATGGGAAATTCACCCCAGACTCTTCCAGACATTTATTAAGCACTACATTGGGAGGGGGAGGGCCATGAATTTGCAAGTGACCCCAAACCTAGAAGGAGAAGTGTCAAAAATATGCGAAGAGGCTTTCCTGAGCAAAGGGAATGGAGTTTCCTACAGAGACATTTCAATCAATCAATCAATCAGAATAGAGCTGGAAGGGACCTTGAAGGTCTTCTATCTTGTCCAGCCCCCTGCTAAAGCAGGAGATCCCATACCATTTCAAACCAAGGACTGTCTCATCTCTTCTTATAAAAGCCTCCAGTGATGAAGCACCTACAACTTCTGGTGGCAATCTGTTCCATTGGTTAATTGTCCTCCCTTTTCGGAAGTTTCTCCTTCGTTCCAGATTGCTTCTCTCCTTGATGAGTTTCCATCCTTTGTTTCTTGTCTGGCCTCTGGTGCTTTGGATAATAGGTTGATCCCACCCACCCCCCTCTTCTTTGTGACAGCCCCTCAAATACTGGAAGATATCATGTCTCCCCTAGTCCTTCTTTTCTCTAGCCTGGCCAGAGGCAAATCCGGTAACCATTCTTCATACCAGGTTTTAGTCTCCAGGCCTTTAATCCTCTCGGTTGCTCTTCTTTGCACTTTTTCCAAAGTCTCAACATCTTCTTGGTAATGTGGTAACCAAAACTGGATGTGGTACTTCAGGTGTGGCCTTGCTAAGGCTTTATAAAACGATACTAATACATCACATGATTTTGATTCTGTGCTTTTGTTTATACAACCAAGGATTGCATTAGCTTTTTTGGCTGCTGCCACACACTGATGGCTCATATTTAAGTGATCATCCACTAGGATGATCAAAAACAGTGTTGAACAGGATGATAAACAGTTTTATAAAATTTGGGATCTATTCTATCAATGGTTAGACAATAAAGTATAGTAAAGAAATATATAGACTTTTAGAAAATACTAAATATATAAAGATGTATTCTTTCGTTATTATATCTACAAAATGATTCTAGGATAGATTTGGGGTGATAATATGAATTGTCACAAAATAAATTAAGTAAAATATGATTATTTCCTAAAGCATGAATGAATAAAAGTATAGTCAAATGCTTGATTAATAATTATACCAATGTATTTAATATTGGATTGAAAATACAAGATCATATACAATGTAATTGTAATTGAAGACTACGAAATGGAAGCACAAAACAATTTGTAAACTAACCGGCACACTGTATGTACATATATGGAAGATGGCCTGATGCTTTTATGTTTTGTTTGTTTATGTTTGTTTTAAAAACCAATATTTTTTTTTTAAAAAAAAAAAACAGTGTTTTTGAGCCAGGTTTCACCTAATCTGTATTTTTTCCCTTTGGTTTTTCCTGCCTAAGTGTAAAACTTTTTTTCTTCTCTAAATATTAAATGTTACGTTGTTAAAGAGGACCCATTGTTCAAGTCTGTCAAAGTCTTTCTGGATCCTGAGCTTGTCTTCAGGGGTGTTGAATGGATGTCCAGGCTATCTAAGAAGACTTCAAGCATCAAGGAAAGGAAGTGGGTTTGTCTACACTGCAGAATTTATTTGGTTTATGGCATATCATACATGGATTAGCAATATAGGCTATCATTTCAACTAGATTAATAGAACCCAATAAAATGTGTTAAAAAATATCTGTGTTATTCTGACCATTAAAGCACAGCATTATTTATACTGAAAAAATAATCAAATAGTGGACCAGTGTCTGCCCTCAGCTCACAGTCGGTCACAGTGTGATCTACAAAGACATAACAACAAAAATGAAAAGCCTGTGGAAAAGAAGTCAGCACAGGACCCTTCAGATCTCTTGGGGGGTCAAATTTGCACCGTCATTTCCCCCTTTGCTAAACCAGGCGTGGCCAGCACATGACGCATCCGGGCTGTGAGTTTGACAGCCCTGTCTTAGGTGCCGCCCTATAAAATGGGAGGGGGGGACTAGTGGGATGACACTCCTGTGAGGTGGATTAGGTGAGATGTTAGGAGAAGAAGCCTTCTGATGGTCAGTTATTTCTTGACAAACCTATGTGTTTAATCATTCATATAGGCCTGGTGCATCGAGCTAATACTGCCACCTTTCTGCCCTCACCTTGGTAGGTCAAGTGAGTTGTCAGCTGATAACTCTCCAATCATTTCCAGTAAGGTTGCTAAGTTTTGAGCTATGGCTATTGCTCTTTGCAAGCGTGTTATTTTATTAATGGTTCAATATCCTTGGGTATATTTGGTTGATGTTCAATGTAACCAGCCACATTTGGTCCTTGACTATAAACCAACAAGTAATGAAACAAATCACAGCATTCTCTTTATGGAGAGGGGGTCTCCAGGAAGAGCAGAAGAAAAGTGGAGGTGATGAGGTGGAAGAGGAGGAAGATCTAAGGGAAAATTTATCAGGGCAGGTTCTTCTCCATCGAAGGAGATGTGTGGACAGTGTACCTCCTGAGCCACACAGGATACCTGGGCCTCTGGGGATCAGTATGGTCCCATGGAAAGGAAAAGGTTGCACCTGAAAACCTCCTGGAAGAAGAGGTGGCAGTATCTCGATGCCAGGGTACCTCCATTACCTTAGCCCCTCTGATCTACTAGCTGGTCTTCAGGAAGAGTATAGGTTACAGGAGCACTGGCATTTCGGGAGGGAGGGAGAGGGAGGGGAAGAAGGAAAAGTCTTCCATTCAAGAAGTTCTGCAAGCAGGTTGAAGAAGTACTGACCCAGATGCTGAACTACGTGATTTGACCCAACGATCCCTTCCAAAGGACCCTGAGAAAAACTGGAAGCTTCTAGGAAATATCTGAAAGTCAGAAACACTTTCCCATAAGTGAATAGCAGATGTGTTTTCTTAAAAATAATTTCCAGCACAAAATGCTAACTTACTACAATAATCTTTCCTATTTAATTCCCTCTAAACATGAAGAAAAATTTTCACCTATGCCTCTAAAATTCTGCATTTGCCTATCTCTGTTTCATCAGAATTAGATCATGCCAAACAGGATTAATTGAATCTTTTTTATCCACCTCCAAGTTTGTAAATATGTTTGCCAAAGACCCTCTCATCTCATTATCTCAGGTTTAGTAAGATTTAGCTCTGCTGTAGGAGCAATTTAGCTCATGTAATTTTTTTCCCAAAAGCAACAAACTCCCTCCTCTCTTCCTCCCTCCCTTCCTAAAAACAAAAGACTTTTCAAGGAATTTAGCTATTAAATTCCTGTACCTGTGTCTTAAAAATTGGGAGGCCTTGACCTCCAATAATTTCATAATGTTCAGGCAAATTTCAGCATTCTGTGGGGAAACAGTGACAGCTGTTTGCATTTTCCTCTGTTAATGGAGGGCCCATGATGAAGTGGAGGGTTCTGGTTTAGTTTCTGCAGAAGGTTGCTCTTTCCAGAAGCTCCAAATCAGGCTCTCCCATTTCTCCAAGGGCAGTAGAAGAGGGTTGGGGAAGGAGTGGGAACCAGCCCTGCCTGCTTGCCTGCCTGCTCTCCTTCCATATGACAGGCCTGACAACTCAATCTATCCATCAATCAGAATGGAGCTGGAAATGGCCTCCCATTCCAGACCAGTGACTGTCCAGTCTCTTCTTGAAAACCTCCAGTTATAAAACACCCACAACTTCCAACAGCAATTTGTGCCACTGGTTGATTGTCCTCCCTGTTGACAAGTTTCTCCTCAGTTCTCCTTGCTTCTTTCCTTGGTGAGGAGAACCCGCGGGAAAGGCAGTATCCCATTCCCCACTGACCTGCAGGAGAGAAAAGCCCGTGCCTAGCAGTGTCTGGATGGGGGGCCCTAGGGGGGGAAGGTGCTGCCGGTGTGTCTACACATACGTCCCGTGTCCACCTGCCCACCATTTCTCCTTCCTTGCACATAACCTGAAGGGCAGAGAGTGGTAGCCATCTCTCAGGGCTCCATCGCAACCCCCCACCCCACCCTTGTAGCAGAGGTTCCTGCTGCTGCTTCTCCTTTGAGCCGGGCGGGTGAGTCTTCTGATGTCAGCCCCCATCCAACCTCTTCCCCCAAGGCCACTTCTGCCTTCGTGTACAGAGAGGTCCACATCACCCTCAGGGCCTTTCTGGGTCCATCCCGGCCTTTTTTTTTCTTTCCACGGCAGCTGCCCAACAAACACACTCCAGGTGTTCCCTAAGGAATCCCGAGGCCCCTCAGACCCAGGAAGGAGCGACCTGCCTTTTCCTTATTTGAAACAGAAGGGCAGCCAAGCATCTCTCGATGCCAGAGACGCCACTCGACGGCCACAAGCAAGGGTTAGTTCTCTGCCCCTCATGAGGTTGGTGCCTAATGCGACGGTGCGCCCAGGGCCTGCAGAGAGGGACCTGCCAGTCTGGGCCCAGCTCCAGGCTGCCTTCAATACATTTGAAGGCTGCTTAATGGACTTATCCTTATCCTGACGGGGCCTGTGGCCCAGCAAGAAAAGTCGGCCTTGGACCAAATTGCTTCCAGTGAGAACAGAGCTCAAATCTTCATCACTGCACCCAATGCTGACCGTTGGTTGAGACTATGCTGATCGCTCAGCCGTTTGGTGGTTCCTGGCTCTCCTTTTACTTTCTCAGTCACACTGAGAACCAAAGAACATGAGGAGGGGCTTCAGACACACTTGTGGATTGTGAAAGCATCTTAATTACACAGCCCCCCCCCCAAAAAAATCCCAACATTTGAAGAGAATTGCAGAGAGCCATCCGTTTTGTCAAGCGAGCATAATGAAATGAAAATGATTGTTAAACTCAAGATTGGTTAAAATTTGAGAATAAGGCTGGAAGAGGATATCATAAAAATAAAGAAAATTTAACTCCGCTGTTTCACATTTCAGCCCACTTCTTTAATTGAGGATAATTCCAAGCAATTACTTCCTCTTTGCAACCTTTTAATAAGAAAGTCTGCTTTCTTGCCTCGCGGGGAGGGAGCCGAGTCGCCATGGGCGAGTATCAGGGGTGGGGTGGGGGGTAGAAAAGCCACTTAGCAAACCAGAGATTTCAGAGCCTGGGCCACATCTGCATTTTATCAGCCTTTTCCGGATAGTATTACACCAAACAATTGTCTGCAGATCGGTAGACAGCTGAGACTTTAAAGTGCTGAATTACTGAGAAAATGCTGGAGATAAAATAGAGCACATGTATCCGATCAGGGTAATGAAAGCCGCCTGCCGCCAGCGCCAGCCTGCCCTCCCCTGGAGTGCCCTGCAGAGGGGCGGAAGGAAGCCTCCCCTTTAACTCTTGAGGGGCAGGCGGGGAAGGGAGCCCAGAAGGAGGGGAAAGCTGGACAGCCGGGCGGAGGAGAAGGCCTGGTGGCACAGGGTGGAGGCAACACTCCCTGCAGGGAAGTCCTAGGAAGGAATTTGCTCTGGCCAAGAGAGAAGGGCATGAGGCTGGAACAAAAGGATGGAGTTCCTTCTTTGGTAAGGTTCACACCAGAAACTAAAATGAATTTCAGAAGACTGTAGGATTGATCTCAAAGTAAATCAAGACATTAAATAAAGGTGATGTAAGAAAATTTGGAGGGATGCGGGTTGCAATTTGTTAACTTGAACCCAGGAACTTCAGGGTAACTTCAGAAGCTGAAAGGGCCCAGCCTGGGCTGGGGCCATCCTGGACTTGCAGTTGCTGCTGCTTCTGGTATTTGCTGGTCCAAGATGGGGAAGCTGGGTTAGGTCTTCTGCAAAAGGCAGGCCCAGGGGGTGTCCATCAGAGGGTGGCCAGTCGAAACCCTGCTCCTCTTGCTGGGCATTGCATGTGTGACATCTGCGTGCACCATGGTGAGGCTCTTGTCACAAGGTTGCGGTCCCCATCTTGATTTCCTTTGCATTCCTCCCCCTTCACATGGGCCCCTGTGAATTGGGGTGAGGGGGGACAGAAAAGTGTTCCAGGATTGAGCCATTAAGGGTACCTCCAATTGCCCTGCTTTGGGGAAAGAAGCGTCCCTCCCCAGAAATGACATCTAATGCTCTTTTATAGCCTATTTTTTTAAAAAAATCACAGGATTCCTGATGTGGGCATGTGAAGTAACTGTCATCAGGATGACTCATCAAAGTATAAGAGAAAGAATCAAGATCAGATCTGGATTGTAAAAAGCCAGACAGCTGCAAAACAACCTTCAAACTCTTGAGCGCTGGCTGGAGAATTCTGGGAATCGACCTTCACGCATCTTGAAGGGGCCACGTTTGAGAAAATCCCGATGGAAAGGAACCAGTCCCAACCCCTGTGAAACAGGCTGTTTCTCCACCAAAGGGCTGCTGGGCCTGCAGAGGGGCCCTTGCAAAAGCTGGAGCAGAGGCCTGTGAGGTTCCCATGCAGGTGAGCCACGGAGAAGCCCAGCCCAGCCTCCATGGCCATGCCTGGCCTCTCATGCCGGACGGAGGGAGCCAGGCCTCCATGGAGCTGATCTGGGCTGCTTTCTGAATGCAGGAGCCAGGAAAAGACCGGTGGCTGGGAGGCTGTCCTCTTCCTTCCTCTGTCCCCGTGAGCTGCCCCTGAGCAGAGGATGTGGCCTGGAGGTCAAAGGCTCTTTCAGATCTTGAGGTTAGAGAAGGGCTTTCCCCCAAACAAGGTGGCTTAATGTTCCGCCCAGAACATTTGATCAAAGGGAAATATATAAAGCACCTGAAGGTTTTTTTTTTCATTTAGGATAGGCTAATGTCAAGCCAGGAGATGACCAACTTAAAGACCATCTATTGTAACTCTGGATACTACAGAATATTATGAGGACCATAGTGGTGATCAAGTTGCATTAATGCTTCTAGATGCCAAAAAGGCTTTTGATAATGTTAAATGGCAGTTCATCCTGCAGCAAATTAGAGATATGAATCTAGGACAAACATTTTCAAATGTAATTTCGGCAGTACATGAAAAACAAGAAGCCAGAATTTTGGTGAATGGGGGAATAACAGACAAATTTCAAATTCAAAAAGGAACTAGGCAGGGGATGCCCATTATTGCCACTTCTCTTTATTATGTCATTGAAGCTTTTAGCAAGAATAATTAGAAATAAAAAAGAAATTAAAGGTTTAAAAATAAAAATGAAGAATTTAAATTACACGCCTTCACGGGTGAATTACTTTTTATATTAGAGGAGCTACAAAATTCGGGACCAAAATTATTAAGCAATTTAGAAGAATTTGGAGAAGTCACGGAGCTAAAGATCAATAAGGATAAAACAAAAATTATGACTAAAAACATGACAATAAACAGAAAGAATTATTAGCAATGAGAATGGGCATCCAAATTGTAGAAAAGGTTAAATATTTGGGAATTACTATTTCAGCAAGATATACAACATTCAAAAGAGACAATTGTGACCCATTAATAAAACAAATAACTAAAGATTTGGAAAAATGGGACAAATTAACGCTATCCTTCATGGGAAGGATAGCAGTAATAAAGATGAATGTGCTGTCTAAATTACTATTTCTTTTTCAAAATGCCTCTATAAAACTAGAAAAAAAGTTTTTTGATAATTTGAATAGAATAATGACAAATTTTGTTTGGCAGAAGAAGAAACCAAGAATTAAGCTAAAGTTGCTGCAAGATGCTACTGAAAGAGGAGGATTTGGCCTACCCGACTGGGAGTTGTACTACAGAGCTGCAATATTAACTTGGGTGAAAGAATGGATTAATCATAGAAATAAAAAAAACTTTGATATGAGAAGGTTACAACTGACAGTCGGGTTGGCACGCCTTTCTCAAGCAGGAGAAATCAAAAGGTTATAGCTATGTGTGTAGACATAAAGTGAGACATACTCTTTGAAACATCTGGAATAAGACAAAAAGACAAATGTTTTTAAAAACTCCCATTTGGATATCAACCTTGGAAGCATTGATGCACCCACACCTTCTACGCCAAGGAAAAACTATCACCTACGAAGAGATATTAAATGAAAAAGGAGAACTACAAACTAGACAAGAGTTGAAGAACCAGGGAATCGAGGTGGAATGGTGGGCCTATTTGCAACTCCAATCAAAATACTCTAGCGATACTCTACAAAGAAAATTTATACAAATTATTTTATAGATGGCATATACCACCATCAAGATTGGAAAAAATGAATCCTAAACTTTCCCCTATGTGTTGGAAATATAATAAAGAAATAGGAACTTACTATCACTTATGGCGGAGTTGCAAAGAGGCCCCAAAATACTGGCAAAATCTACATAAGTGGATAGAAGAAATGTATGGAATTAAAATGCAATATAGGCCTGAGTTGTTTCTGCTAGGAATTAACATTGGGAAATATAACAAAGAAATTATCTATTTAATGATTCGTGTAATTACTGCAGCAAGGTTGGAGTATGCACAGAATTGGAAAAATAAAGATATCCCAAATGAATTGGACATATTGAAGAAAATTATAATGTGTGCAGAAATGGATTAATTAACAAAAGAACTTAAAAATAAGGAAGATTTGGATTATTATAAAACATGGGAGAAATTTTATGGTTAGCTAGAGATGAGGAAGATCAAGGAGAATAAGGAATGATTATATGTGTATTTAAAGTGTATATATGAAAATTATGTAATATTATTATTGGATTTAGTGATGTAATGACAATGATTGATGTTAGGGAAACTGTACCACGTTCAACGTTTTTATTGTAAGAATTGAGTGTCTTTGTGTTTATTTGTTTAATAAAGAAAAAAAAATTTTTTTAAAAAAGAGCATCCATTGTACAGGGTGTATCACTGGTAAAACTGGGAAACACAGAAGAATATTTTGGCATGGAAAAAAAAGGTAGACACTTTTTAAAATGACGGTAACACAGCAGTTGCTTTAGAGGCAAACTCGGCAACCCTTTGTCCCTTGTTATCATATAAGATTGTTATTAAAAAGAGAATCTGCAATAATAATCTTAGAACCAGATCTTTAGGGAAAGTGCAAGCAGATATAAAGAGTTTACAGACACCTTAAAAAGATGTTAAAGGTAGGAGAGATGGATGAACTAACCAGCAGGGAGTTAGGGGTAGGGTTCTGCATGAGCCCCAAAGCAGGAGGTCCCTTGCTGAGGCTCAGGCAGCTTGATCAGTTTCCCCTCGAGTTTGGGGAGATTGGGGATAGGCAGCAGGGCACCCCCAGAAGGCTGGGACCCACCCGGGACTCTTGCTGCCCCCAGGCAAGGTAAGGGCTGCTGAAAAAGTGCCTTGGAGCTTCCCCTAGAGATCATCTCAGCTTTCAGGTCTGGGTCAGGAAACTGCCTCTGCAGAAGAAGCCTACCTGAGCTGCTCTCCCACTCTCCTCTGGCTTGCTCTGGATCAGTGAGTAGCAGCAGCAGCAGCAGCGACTGTGCCGCATGGGTGGCTGGACCGACCGACCGTGTGGTGAAGCTGGAGAGCCTCTGGGCCTCCAGGCTTCTCTTGGAGCATGGAGTTTTCTAGCCATCTTCTGAACAGGGTAAAACGCTGGCCTGAAAGCAGCCCAACTATCCTGAGGACATCAGGTGAGTTTGGAAGGCAACCAAACGAAGCACCCATGGATGGGAAGAGGGGTTAAGCCATCTGTCAAACAGGCCTTCATCCCACTTCCAGACCCATCAGGCTTTAAGGAGAGTGGTGGAGGGATGTTTTCTTCTTGATGCTGAGTCGGGGGGGGGGGGGGGGGGGGGGGTGGAAGAGCCTGGAGGATCCACCATCGGTAAGGAAGGTAGAAAATTTCATGCTGATGCACTTTTCTGGGGTCCCATGAATGAATGGACGGATGGAAACTGGTGGAGAAGAGTCCTGATTTCTTGCACCCAGTTTTCAAATTATCCCCAGAAGGAAGAAGCTGTGGTTCCCTGGTCACGCAACGGAGAGCAAGAACTTCAATTAGCCCAGTCAGCTGTACAACTGGTGGTCAGGAGGAACTTCTTGGGAAGGCCCCCAATTCCCAGCTCCTGATGCAGAATATTGGGGCCCAAATCTTACCTGAGGGGGGGAAATTTGGTTCTGGAGAGCCATATCAGCATTTCATGTCGATTAATTCCCCAAACACAGGGAACGAATAGAGTAGAATTCTTTCTTGGCCAAGTGTGGTTGGACACACAAGGAATTTGTCTTTGGTGCAAATGCTCTCAGTGTACATAAAAGAAAATACACATTTGTCAAGAATCAAGAATCATAAGGAACAACACTTAATAATAGTCATAGGGTACAATCAGCAATCAAATCATGCTAGGAAACAGTCAATATATATATCTTAAGCCCATGTCACACTGGCCAACGGATGCAAAAAGGACACAGCAGACGAGCAAAATGTTCCATCCGTTGTTATCTGCTCTCAAAAGGGGCAAAAATTTGCATAACCGGAGCGGATAACACGGACGCGGGGAGGAGGCAGGGCGGATGCAAAGCGGATGCGGAATGGAAGCCCAGCGGATGGAAGCGGATGAGAGCGGATGGGAGTGGGTGGCACATCCGCAGGGCTTCCGGGGGGCCTCAGCGAAGCGGACGCGGAACGGAAAGAGCGGATGCAGAGCGGACGCCGAACGGATGAAGTGGATGCAGAGCGGAAGCCTAGCGGATGCAGAGCGGAAGCCTAGCAGATGCAGAGCGTTCACTGCGCATGCGGGGAGGATGCATTGCGTCAGCCCCGCAGATATAACGGAAGCAGCTCGGAAGCAGGTCGCTATTCAGAGGAAAGACCTGCTGCCGGACACATCGACTGCCTTGCCTGCCCTGCCAGCCTTGCTACCAGCCTTGCTGCCAGCCTTGCTGCCAGCCTGCCTGCCAGCTGGTCTGCCAGCCGGTCTGCCAGCCGGTCTGCCAGCCAGTCTGCCTGCCAGCCTTGCTGCCTGCCTTCCTGCCTGCCTTCCTGCCAGCCTTGGTTCATGTCTGCCTGCCAGCCTTTCTGCCAGCCTTCCTGCCAGCCTCCCTGCCAGCCTTGGTTCCTGCCAGCCAGCAACCCCACAATCATGCAGAAGCACAGCAAGCCTCAGCCATCTGCTGCCAGCCCTGGCAAGAGGGACAGGGCTACCATCCCGCCCCCTGGCCCTCACTCTGGTTCTGCTGGGGCTTCTGCAGCACGGGCTCACTCTTCTGGGGCTGGCGCTTCTGCTGCTTCTGCTTCTGGAGGAGCTGATGACAAGCACTCCAGCACCAGCCACCTTCACAGCACCTGGACCCTTCACCCATGAGACTGAGTGACCCAGAGGAGTGCCAGAGACTCATTTTTGTTTTATAGCTTCTTATTAATAAAGTATATTTTTGATTCATACACTTGCTTCGTTTCTTTTTTTTAATAAAGTCTTGCTGGAAATTGTTAGAAATGGTTTAAGCCTTTGCATGCTTGTGGGATGGGTAAGGATAGCTTTGGGATGGGTAAGGATACCTGTGAGATGGGTAATAGCTGTGGGATGGGTTAGGATAGCAGTGGGATAGATAAACCTCCAGTGCAAGCATAGTGGGACTGTATGGTCCACCCTCCCAGGTGCCACACCTACGGCCCTTTATTATCAATAATAATGTAATAATTATCCACACATGTCAACATAAAGACAACTCTTTATTAAATGCCCTGTTCATTGTAGGCCAACCAAACATACATGGCCCAATCTCATCCGTGTGATGAGACAGGCTGAAGGAAGCATCCATTAAGCATCTACCATCCTGTCTTGCCACTCTACCGCTCCAGCTGGGGAGTTGCACCATTGTCTCAGGAGGTTGCGCTGCTTCTTCGCTTCATTTGAGGCTCTGTTGGGGCCTTGCACATCCTCAGTGTCGATCACGTTTCACCCTTGCCTCCATTCACCAGGCTCCATGTCCCCATTGCCTTGTTGACGGTCCACGAGCCTGTTCTGCAAGACTGGGTAGCGGGTGCGCATGAGATTGTGCAGGATGCAGTAAGCTTCCACGATCCTCCTCACGGTCTCTGGGCGATGCTGCATGGTGGTGAGAAGTACCTGGAACCTGTTGGTCAGGATGCCAAAGGCATTCTCCACCACCCACCTTGCCCTGGACAGCCTGTAGTTGAAGATCCTCTCTTCACGGGTGAGGAGTCTGGAGGTGTAGGGCTTCATGAAGTAGGTTTGAGGGAGAAGTCGTCATCCCCCACGATGAAGTAGGGCACATCTTGTGTGTCATTGGGCAGGGGTTCTGGATCTGGGAAACCCACCATGAGGTTGCGTTCCAGCCCCTCCTTGAGGTGACTGGCATCTGAAGATGAGCCGTTGCCTGAAGCATCGATGTACATGAACTTGTCGTCAGCATCGACCATGGTGAAGAGGATGATGCTAAAGAAGCCCTTGGAGTTGAAATAAGTGGAGCCCGACTTGGGTGGTGCTTTGCAGGCCACGTGCTTGCCATCTATGGCTCCAACGGTGTGGGGGAAGTTCCACTTCTGATACCACTGCTCTGCAACGTTCTTCCAGCCTTCTTCAGTGGAGGGGTACTGGAGGAGCTCCTCCTTGTATTCTTCAATGATGGCCTGCACCACTTCTCTGACCACAATGTTGATGGTGTTGGATGGCACCCTCCAGCCATACTGCATGATCCTGTAGGAGGTCCCTGAGGCCAGGTGGTGCAGAGTGAGTGCCACCTTGAGCCCAAGTTCCAGGCTGGGCCGGAAGCATGTGTTTGCCTTGGTCAACCTGGGTGTCAGGCGCTGCACAACTTCGTGAAACATGGCTGGTGGCATCCTCATGAAGTTCTGAAACGCCCGAGTGTCATCGCTCCTGAGCTCCACCATCAGCTTGTTGTACAGTCCGTCCTCCGCTCTACTGGCAAACCATCTTCGGACCCAGACTCTTTTTGGGTGGCTCCTTTTCTTCTCGCAGTAGTGTTCACAGAGCCTGCAGATGGCTTTGCACTGTTGCAGAATGATGGTGGCTGCCAAAAGGACTTTGTTACAATCCACGGTGGACATGACTGGATGCTGTGGAAGAGGAAGAGACAGACGAAGGCTGCAGAGGTCTGCACCGCTGGGCTGCTGTTCTGAAAGTGTGATGCAGGCGAGTTGCTCCCCCTTTTTATAGGCAGTATAGGTTTTCCGCTAGGCATCCTCTAGGCATCCTCTAGGCATCCTGTAGACATCCTTAATATCCGAGATAGGTCCCCTCTGCGAACGTTTTTTCCGTTTTAAATGCTTTGTTTCCGTGCTGCATCCGTTCTGCATCCGTTCTGCATCCGTTCTGTGTCCGTTCCGCTTCCTCCCTGCGTCCGGATGGATACGAGTTGCGCAGATGCGCAGCGGATGCCTAGCGGATATAGCGGATGCGTAATGGATGCATAACGGATGCGTAACGGATGCGTAGTGGATGCAGAATGGACGAACTGGATACATTTTCCGCCTAAAACTTTTAGGCAGCCCAAAACTTTTGGAGCAGATGAAACGTCCATAAACGGATGCTGGACGGATGGAGAGGATGAAAAACGGAGGCAGTGAGTACAGAACAGATACATCACGTTAACCAATGGATGGCAAGGTTTTTTGTCCGTTTTACATCCTCTTTGCATCCATTGGTTCAGTGTGACATGGGCTTTAAGGATACAAGCGACAAAATTACAATCATACAGTCACAAGTCGGAGGGGGTGGGTGATAAGGAGTGATGAGAAGATTAACAGTAATAGTAGTGCAGACTACAAGAAAAAATGAGAATAGATTAAATACATTGTTACAAGAATTTTGAAGTATTTCTGGCTCAGAACTACACTCTTAACAGCAATTCTAAATGCCTGGAATTAGATCTGAAGATATTTAACGATCCAAGATGTGTCTATTTTGCTTCTCTGATCCCATAATTTTCTTCTCCGTATCACTTTTAAAAGCAGCAACTTCATGGTCAGACTTGGGTTACCATGTACCTTTTTGGAAGCATGCAAAAGATGTTTGGCTCTTTTTATTGTGATGGGGTCTTTAGGGCTGATGGGCCTGGCGTTCATCCATCTCAGGAGGGTTTAGGTCTGTGACGTTTGCCTGGTGATGGATGATGGATGAACAAAAGGGGCCTATTAGGGCCATTTTTCTGTTTGTCCCAAAATGAATGTGCAGCCCCGGGGACTTCTTCCATTAACACTTATCTCTCTGTGCTAGTGAACAGTAGTCGAGGCGAGGCAGTGATTGACTCAGATTTGCTGAACTGCCCTTACCTGCTTTTGCACTTTGTTATTTCAGCAAATTAACCAGCAAATTGTTTTTTCTCCCAGTACAATTAATTATGCTGATAATTGAACCCACGTGCTGAAACTGGCAGTTGGCTTTCAAGATCTCCTTACAGAGTTTCCGCATTCAACCACAAAGCAAATAAAGGGAGAAATAAATAATCTGAAATAAATTTTTCATACTGAAATATTTTTTTCATACTGAAAAAAAATGCCTTGTGTGTAAACTTTTATGCACACCTAAAATAAACTCAGCTCCCTCGTTTGAGAGTAACTGTTATCTCCTCCTCCCCAGGGGGCCTTCACAGTCAGTGCAGGCAGAGCAAAGGTGGTTTGTGGGACAAGCCAGGATTTCCCGGCTCTCAGAATCGGCCCACGCTGCCCAAAAGTTGGGCTCCAGGCGGGTCTCTGTGACCTCCGATGTGGAAAGGCTGACAGAAGGAAAGAGATGGACTGACATCACCCTCACTGTGGCTGACTTGCTGGCAAGGCAAGAAGCCCCTCGGGGCCTGATGAAGCCCTCCAGCTTCTCCTGGGACACCCACCATGGTCCTCCTTGGTCGTAGGAATTTTAAGATGCGTGAACTTCAACTTCAGTCCAAGAACTTTGGCACAGGAAGAAGCATCCTCCTCCCAAAGCAAATACATGTATTGATCTCTTTGTCCCGTTTACATTTGCAGTCCTCGACTTATAACGGTTGGTTTAGTGACCATTCAAAGTTACTATGACACTAAAAAGTGTAACTTATGACCGTTTTTCACAGACCTTGGTGGCCTCCCCAGGAGGATGTGATCAGAATCCAGGGTGCTTGGCAACAGGTTCTTATTTACAGGGGGGTTCCTGGGGTCCCTTTTTGTGACTTTTCAACAAGCAAAGACAAATGAGGGAAGTCAGATTCACTTCCAGGCCATGTTATCAGTTTAACAACTGCGTTGATTCACTTAACAACTGTAGCAAGAAATGTAAAACGGGGCAAAGCTCCCTTAAGAAACGTCTCACTTATCAGCATTTCTTAAGTGAGGGGGAAGACTTCCTTCTGTCTCTCTGGCCAGAGATTGTATGATGGGGGTGCAAGAGGCCTCCCTCTAGGCTGGCAGTCTGCAAAGTCTCAGAATAGGCAAATGGACAGAGAAGTTAGGGATGAAATTCATCTGAAATTGTGTTGTCCCTCCCCCCTACTCAATTTACGGCAGACTTAAAGGCAGCCTTAAAGGGGAGGGATGGGGGAGCAGCGATCAGGTGGAGAAAAATCTCAACCTCCAGCATTTCCCAAGTAGTCAACTTTCTTCTGGTTTCCACCAACCCTCTTTGGACCTTCCGGCTTCTAAGCCTTCAGCCCACCAGCCTGAAACAGAGAAGGCTCCTCTGGCACTAAGAAGACCTTCCAAAGGTCACTCTTTGTGGAGGAGCGTAGCTGTTTCTAGGCCATTTTGTTTAGCAATTAGGAGACCTCCCAAAGGTCTTTCCCCCCCCCCCCCCGAACGCTGCAGCCCGGATTTGCAAGGGGGAACCTGCGGGATGGGAAGCGCTTCTGTCTCTGGGAAGGAAAGGAGGTGGCAGGGAAGCACAAATGGGAATCACCAATCCGCCTTCCCGATCCTGCCACAAGTGTCTATTTAATGCCCGTGCTCACTTGGCCTGCCGAAGGGAATCCTGTGACAAATGGGAACCCTCCACAGGTCCTGCCTCTTTTCTGGAGTGCAGCCCGGAGCCCTTCCAGAAAAGGCAGCCGCTGGGGGGGGGTCGGGAGAGACCGGGCTCTGCCAACGGAGATCCGGAGAGGGAGGAGAACTCAAAAGATTTGCACTGCTGGAATCCGCAGAGTAATTTTGCATGCGTTGGGGCTCGCCATTAAATGCCCACTGGGGCCTCGTTGCTCTGATCTAGCAGAGGACAAGGCTGAGGCCCAGGTGGGCTCTCCGCCACCCTGTCCCACCCTGCCCCACATACCTCCATCTCCTCTGCTCCCCCACCCACCAAGCTCGGGTGGCTTTCATGCCTTCAGACCTAATTTATGGCATCTGTGGTAATGTGGCATTTCAGTTCCCGACAACAGCCCCTCTCGAGTCTTAGCAGTGGCCCAAACTCTGGTGAGGCAAGGCGGTACTAATCCCTTTTGCCCAGCGTCATTTTGGGAGGACCTGTCACCTCATGTGGGTGAAAGGCAGCTGAACCCCCAAATGCTCCTGAGCCCTCACAACAGGGGACGCGTCGCCCTCCTCCATTTATGAGTTCAGAATTCATTTAAAAGCACCATTAAATCCATGGGAGCCAATAGGATGAGTTGTACACCGTTTGATGTGGGCAGAGCCGGGACTATTGCCTAATTACAAAGGTTTAGTTAAACCAGTCACTTAATTGACCAACATCCCCTTCCCATATGCTAGGTTGAAATAAAGAACGTTAAGCAAAGACTTACTCGCTGGAGAAGAAGAGCCAAATGCTGCTGGGAACAACAGAGAACCAAAGAAGAAGAAGGGGATGGCAGAGAAGGAGAGGGCTGGATGGAGTCCCTGAAGCAGTCGGCCTGAGCTTAAGTGGACTCCAGGGGATGAAAGAGGACAGGAAGGCCTGGAGGAATGTGGTCCATGGGGTCGCGATGGGTCGGACACAGCTTCAAGACTAACAGCAACAAAGCAAAGCCTTGGAGGAAAGGTGTAAGAGGCAGTCAACCACCCTGCCTTCCATTGACCACTTGTATATCAGCCGGTCAGAAGGAGGGCTGAAAAAAGAACTACAGGCCCCTCTCACCTCCTGGACACCAACTGTTTCAACTCCTCTCCTTGGACAGCTGTCAGACCAAAACAACCAGGCAGAGAGAGAGTTATTTTCCTTTCTTTCATGCCATCGCCCTGCTGAACCCCTAATTCACAATATCCTTTCTCACATCTAAGGATACTTACCCAGACAGCATTATCCTTTACATCTTTTCTACTACCTTCTCTTATTGGTATCATTATTGTGATTATTATTACTCTGCGCTTCTGCACTGGACACAAATTTCTCATGTGTCCAATCACACTTAGCCAATAAAGAATGTTCTGTTCTATTATCCCACCACACCCCATTCTATTCTAAACAGAAACCCGACAGGAAGACCAGGGGAGAAAATGCCATTCGTCATACCTTTTCCTATCTTTGAGTGGAGGGATTTGCCAAATAGAGAGTATGTTGGACAGCCAGTTTGGTGTTGCAGGTAAGGCAGAAATCGGGAGTTTGCAAGGCCAAAGCCAGCCAGATGACCATGGCCCAGTTGCTCTTTCTCAGCCCTAGGAAGAAGCAGGCAAGGGCAAACACTTCCATGGAAGCTGCAGGGACTTTTCCAGGCAGTCTCTGAAAATTGGACCTGCTCTCCTGCCGATACTCTCACCGCCACATCCATGTCCTGGTTGGCCTCAGGTGGGTCAGCGATATAAAGCTCCACAGCTGGGGGGGCAGTTAAAATAGCCTCCCTACGGCTATTTTAGGTCCCTAAGGCACCTAAGGGTCTTTCTTAAGTGGCCGAGAAGCTTTTCTGCCTTGTCTATGAAATGCTGTTGTTGCCGCTTGGCTCTTCTGCTGAACAAGATGGCGCTGACAGGGGAGGCTGTGTCGCCTTCCCTCTTGAGGAACCACACAAACCCCTTTGCTCTGTGGCAACCACAAAGGAGGCAGAGCAAGGCTCGGGGGGGGGGGAGGGCTGGAAAAAAGAAGCCCCACCGAGTGGGGCTTGCCGAGTCTCAGCCCAGGCCATGGCGAGAGAGAGGGCAAGAGTGGCGGCTCTTTGGTGTTCTTTGCCTTAGCCTGGAATGGGTCGGTGTGGTTTTCTGCACCACATAACGCTTCCCCCGTCCAGAGTCACCCAGGCTGGTAGGCCCACACACCTTCACTGGTGGAGGCGAAGCCACACAGGTGCAGAGGTTGGGCAAAGAGAGAGGGGATGCTGTGAGCCATTGGCGTCCTTCTGGGTCAATAAAGCCCCTCAGAGCCACCTCTGCAGCTCTGGTTGCAGCCATTGCATCACATGGAGTGAGGCAATCCTGGCACCTTCCTACCTTCTTGTGTTGGGTCATCTTGTAGCGCTTCACAAAGTGGAGGTCAACATGGCTGCTTCCTTGATCCGTGTCCTTCCCCGGTGCTTCTGTCAGGCAGAATTAGCTTGGCCCCCTGAATAAGGAAGGGGGAGAAACACCTCCTTGACGGCGGCGGCAAGGGATGCAAGGAAGAGGTCAACCATTTTTTCCTCTCAGGAATTCCTACCTTGCCTGAGAATTCAGCGCCAGCATCGTCCAGGCCTGCACTTCCTGGCCAAGGCAACCAGGGGAAGGAGGTGAGGTCCCAGGCTCCATGTGGTCAGACCAGCCTTCTTTGACAGAAGCCCCTCAGCTAGGCTTTCTGCGAGGAGATAGCACTGAAATTGTACACCGTAAGATTTCCCTACATTGGCTAGCAATGCTGCCAGCTGGCTAAAGCCCTTCCTCCCCCCCACCCCCATTCTACAATTTAAAAAGAGGCAAAAGCAGAGTTTTTAACAATAGTTCTCAAAATGGTTGCCCCATTATGATGATTTGGAGAGAGTGTCTGAAACACCCCCCTTGCCCTCGTGATAACTGCTCAGGTGCAATGAACCCCGCCTGGTGTGGGCGCAAAGGATTGATTCGTACGGTTTCCCTCTTCTGACACAAATGGAGAAGGAATGCAAACCTGTCCTGCTGTCTTGCTTTTAGATGGAACAATCCAGCCGAGGCAAGTGGTCCTCCACAAGGAAACAAAAGCTTTTTTATTGCTTCCCAAAACGAAGGAAGCCCCCCCCCCCCCCGTCTTTTCCAGATCTTCCCTTCCCTGGCTGGGCTTCAGAAGGGAGGCAGCAGCAGCCACTGGGCTAAGGCTTGGAAAACAGTTTCATGATCTGGCCTTAGGTTGGCCAAACTAGCCCTGGAGGTTGCTGTTTGTCACAGTAGACAGGTAAGTCCCTCTGCCAGCTGGCTTTTAGCTAGGAAAACTCCCTGGCTGTTCCTTTGAAGTGCTAACAGAGTCTGGGAGAAGCCTGGCAACCGAGTAAAGGTCAGCATTTAGCACCAAGTACGGCTGCCTAGAAGGAAACAACAAGCATGAAAACAGAGTTTACAGTGACTGAAAAGGTAAAATAATCGGTGCTCTACAGTAGATAATCTCCTTTTTAACTTGGGAGAGAAAGAACCAGGGATTCCTTACAGCTGGGAGTCAAGAAGTCAAAGGCTCTTTGTAACAAAAGGGCTTTTTGGCTGCCTCCTGAAAGGGAAACTCTGTGATCTACACTGGCATCTCAACCTTAACGCATAACTCAGGAGCCTTTACAAGCCAACTCTCTGCTCAAACTGAAACCAGATAAAAAGCTTCTTGGCTTTCCAGTTCAGCTGTGTCCTATTTAGACATGAGAAAGTTGTTGAAAAGCCATAAGCCAGGGAAACACCCCAAGGCCCAATGGGATCTGAAGTGGCCTTGGGTTCTTCCACCTGGAGGTAAAACAGGAAAGAGGTATAGGATTGTGGTTTGCTATGCAACACACAGCCTTCGTTTGGCAAGTTTTCCTCAATCCAATCACAGAGCAAATCATCTCAATTAACTTTCTACTTGGGCAAAGCAGTTTTGGGGATCTGAGATGCCCAGCCCTGCATTTAAAGGGGCCAGAGTCAGACCTGGCACGGTCCAGGCAGATGGCAGGCACCTCCCTCCCTTCCTCCCTTTCCCAAGTATAGTATTCAATTCTACTAATAATTTGACCTGTTTCTCAGGTTAGTCTTTCATTTTCAGCTACTTTGTATGGAAACATAAAAGCTAGTCCCTACCTAGCTGAGATAGAGCTGCCCTCCAACACTAAAAGAGCTCTGTTACTCCTCCCCCCCTGCCCATGCTGTTTCATCTCTCCACTTGTTCTTCCTACAGATGTTAATGTTTAACATCATGGACATCATGGACCACCATGAGGCCTGGAGAAATTGCAGCACTGGGACTGGCCGCTGTTTGTGTGCCTTGCACTTTGGAAAACAACATTCATGCAGTGCAGCATCTATCAAGAGGAGCCTAGTACAAATCTGCCCAGTCATGGAGCTGGATCCAAGGAACCAAGAGACCAAGGCTGGATCCAGTGAAGCTGAGAGCAACACTAGGTCACCTCTGGAGGCCTTTTTGGGAATACACGTACTCTTGATGGCAAAGATGAAAGTCTGGTGGTGGCTTCTGATGGCCCTTTAGGATTGGAATGGTACTCTTGCTTCCACAGTGTCAAAAGGCATTCAACAAAGCTGTTGGAAAGGATGTTGTGTAGGCATATGCCCATGTAAAGCGTCTTAGTGGACGTATGGTGGTTGTTGGCAGAGGTTTAGGGTGTCCTAGCAAAAGTGTACTGATCTCCGGCAGCCTTTTGGGCTGGAACATCTTGGTTTCGATGGTGTTAAAGGGTGTTGGAAGGCTGTTGGAATGGATGGTGCTAAGGCATTTGCCTGGGTTGGAGCCTGCATCCAATCATCACTGACAATTCCTACGATTCCCCCATCCTAGTAGAGATTTGATGGCCACTGGGCCATCTCCAGGGCCACCGACTGACTCGGAGAAGAGAAAGGCACATGGGACATTATTTCCCAGCAAGGGTAGGATCTCAGCCTCTGGATCTAGAGCGGGAAAGTGATGAGCCAGGTGCTGTAGGTGAGGCATGCTACTTATGACCCCAGTTGTTGCGATTCTGACTGCAGTCATTCGGTACCCCATTGCATTCAAATACAGGTGGTAGTGGGAACCAGGAACTTCCATCCAATGACTCTATGCAGAGTCCAGTAGCTCTCCTCCCCACCGAGCTTCTTGGTCCATGGCACATTGATTTGTCCTGTTTGTCCTGTTGCACCTCAAAGAGGTCAAAGAATGCGGGTCTGGCCAGGGTGCAGGTGCTTTGAGTGTCTATCCGCACGTACATTTTCACGGCATCGTCAGGGCATCCTTCAGGATACACGTTGGCTAAACAGATGGGAAGACACAAACAAGGGCACATTGAGTGCAGTACTGTGCAGTTGACACTCATCCTTGGTTTTGGTTGCGATTTGGCAGTCTGCTGAGGAGCCCTGTATGCTTCTGTTTTACATTGAGGCTCCTTGTCTGAAGGAGGGCTACAAGATATCTGCGGTGGCGGCTTGGAGTCTGGATGGAGCGTGGTAGGGTGCTGGTTACTATTGCATAAGTCGCATTGCACCTTGGCTGTGCAGTACTTGGATGGGTGTTTGGATTCGCAACACTTGTAGCAGTATTGGTACTCCCTTAGCAACTCTTTTCATTGGGTCAGTGATTTCGTTGCAAACTCAGTGCAGCTGTTCAGCAAGTGACGAGTATTGTGCATAGGACAAAACTGTGTTCTCCTTGTGTGTAGAGATCTAAATTGGGTTGTATCAGATGAGTTCTCTCCCCAACTGTGTGTGGATGAGGAGTCAATCTCAGATTTATGGACAACCATGAAGGGTCTTTCCCTGTGCATAGGGCCTGAGAGCGATATATGGTTGCTGTTGTATCTTCTGTCGTTAGGAGGGCTAACAGCTCTGAGTCCACGGGCCCGGTGTGTGTTGCACACTGTCACCTGGTGGGACAGGAATTCTTCAAGAAGTGTGAAGGGTATAAAGCAGTGGTGACCCTTGGCCATGAAGGTGTCAGTCAACTGGAGCCACTTTTCAATTAGCACCTGCAGATGTTTTTGAACAATTTTGTTCTGCATGTCGACGGTGATCGAGACAGGTGAGTGCTGGTAAGTTGGGATCCCATTGTACCATTCTCAGCTGGACAAGGATGTTAGCAAGGTCTATGATTCAGCAAGGCTTGTTGATAGGAATTTTAGGAAAACTGTTGAGGCTATCCAAGAGTGTTGTTTTTACGTCCTCAGAAGCACTATACAGTTCATCAAGTCTTTTCCATGATAACCGTAGGGCAGTGGCCGGATTGTCTAAGTGGGATGCTAAAAATGCCCTCGGTATGTCGGCAGACTGTGGCCCTAGCCATGCCACCAAGCATTATTTCATCAGGGTTCAGGCGTGCTGCCTGAACGGGACGCAGGAAATGTTTTTTCCTTGCTAGATACTCGCCGCCTGGCTTGTCAGAGAATCTGCAAACTCCGTTGGCATGCAAATTTAGCTTTCTACTCTGTGCAGCCAAGTTTCTTCAGTAATCTTCAGCATTTACTGAGTTGGGGGGAAGGTATTGACATAGAGGGTTCTTCCCCTGGATTCTCATAGGGTGGGTTCAGGTTGTAAGTCAATGATGGGTTGTTGCCTTCCTCCCAGTACTTATGGAGGATGTTGTTCTCCCATACTGGGGATGATTATCGAGTGTCATGCTGATGTGTAGGCTGGGCACAGTTACCTAGTGGTGCCTGGGAGCTGGATTGGTATTGAGGTTGTGACAGGAATGTTGCTGCCTGTGGATTGAGTGTGGCATGTGGCAATTGTCGTTGATGGCATGTCAATTCGTCGAGAAGTTGTTGTGAACACTGGTGGGTTAAGTCGCTCACCTGGCAGGCCATGAGACATTGGAGTAGGGATGCTAGTGTTGGGAAGAGAATCTCGGACCTTAGCACATACGACATCAGTTGGGGAAGTTTTGCTGTTGGTGGGAAGTGAATCTCGTAGTTTAGGTCGTACAATGTCAGTTGCATAACTGACGTGTAGAGTCTGTGGTTGAGATTCATCCCTGTGCTTCCCTGGTTGTGGGAGACTGCTAGGCAACTGAGGCAGTTCCAGCTGCTCATTTTGTAGCGAGAACTGCTCGTCCATGTAGGCTTTGACCCATGTATCTGGGCTCTCTTCTCCCAACTCTTCAAGGGTGAATTGGAGGGAGGCATTGTCGGCCATCTTCCGCCATGCTGTGGCACATGCCGTCTTTGTTGCGGTGTCTCTCTGCCATTCAGCCAACTCCAATTTGGCCTGCGCTTTGGCCATTTCTGCCTGTTGTCTGGCCTGTTGAGCCACTATTTCCACCTTCTGCCATGTTACCTCCTCTGTGGCGCGTAGCTCTGCATCTGCTACTGCAGCTTCTACTTCAGCTTTTGCACGCCGTTCGGCATAACTTGCTACTTTGGGGACCTTAGATGCGCTGCTACGATGGGAGGATGTTCTGGAAGGATGGTGAGAGCCAGCAGCAGAGAATTAGCATGAGACACTGTGTCTGTGATCTAGGCGATTTGGGATGGAGGGAGGATGTTTTCTTCAAGTGGTGGGAAGAAGCTGCTTGTGATTGAAGATCTCTGTCAGATGTGGTCTTCTCCCTTGGTATTTGCTCCTTCTGTAGTGCAATGAGGAGTGCAGCCTGGGGTGAGTTTCTGCCTTCCCAAATGCTGTCTTCACATTCTTTGTTCGCCTCCTCGAAGGAATGAATGTGTTCCTGGAACTCTGGGTCATCCAGGTTCGACTGTATGTATTTAAACTTATTTTCACTGTATCTCCATTGTGCGAGGTGCTCCTCTAACTCCTTCTGCATCAGGAAGAGGCTCTCAAGGGGCAACTTGCTTTTGGGAGTGTCACAGATCTTGACCAGCTCCGTCCATGCATCTGCATGACGGCGGTACTGCCTTTCCCAATCCTCTTTGAAGCGTGTCACTGCGGGTGAGATAAGCTTCCTATGCTGTCTGAGCATAAAAACTGGGTTTTGGCAATCAGGCTCCACGTTTACAACAAGGGTGGGTGGAGGAATCAGGTCTTCTGGTACATCAGAGACATCTGTCATGGCTGAGAAAGTTTCCATGCTTCAAATTGGCAAAGGGAGAATTTTGGAAAATTTTTGTGGTTTTCCATGCATTTCCCTTTTTTTGTACTAGGGGGTGCTGCAAGCAGGTAGCAGAAAGTGGAATTGCTGCTGGATTTAATACTTGAGCACATTGGTGGCTTTGCAGAGTCTGGCCGATGCTAGCACAGCACACAATATGGTTGCTTCTAGGGTGCATTGTGAGTTTGCAACACAAGGGGGCTCTACAGTTTGCATCGCAAAGTCTGAAGACTAGAGAGCTGAATGCAGAAATATGCAGAGCATAGTCTGAAGACTTGAGGGCAGAATGCAGAAATATGCCAAAATTGTCGCTTGCTTCACAAGGTGGCAGCAGAGGGTCAGGAAGATGCTGTTGCCCATGTTTGGTTGCAGTTACTTTTGGGACCTTTGAATTAAGTTGATTAAATTGTCCACAATAGTTTCAGGAAGAGTTTTCTTTGAGCCCTAGATGTAGCAGTGGGCTGAAGAGAAAAAGAGGGGGGGACTTCCTTGCCTGCTCTTGAAAAAAGGGAAAAAAATGGTAATAATTCTTTAACTTCAATGTAAATTTCTTCTTGACCACCAGATGGAGCTGTAGGCTGCTTTACTTGAGTCTGATTTCTCTCTTTAGGGGGGGTGAGCTTCCTGGCTATGATTGTCCAAAGGAATTTATTGCCTACTTCAGATGGTGCTGTAAGCTAATGGTTGAGTGTCAGCCGATTTCTCTGGAAGGGAAAAATTCTTTAGGAAAAATACTTCAATAAGTTGCATGCACTGTGGCTGTGTTATGCTTTTAATTTTTTAGTAAAGAGAGGAGATGAAGAAACATTAGGCTTTTAAACAAAAGAAATTGCTCTTTGAATTATTTTGTTCAAAAAGCTTGCTTGAATCAGACTTGTGACTTAGGGGGAGGAATGTGCTCCATTGCTTTGGAGATTGCTCTGGCCAGAGGAATTTTTATAACTGTGGCCTCTTTATTGCTTTGCCACAGGAGCCGAGGAAGATCAGCTTTGTTTTTCCAACAAACATACAGGCATGATTTCTCAGAGTCTTTCACTGCATTTGTAGAAGGTTTAAAGACAGAGGTTTGGTTTTTCTTTGAGAGCTGGGAAATATCTGACTTTCCTTATGCAAATAGAGTCTTTGACAGGAAGACAAATTGAGCAAAGAAGAGGGGGGTTGGGTGGGTTACTGGTTCTCTTTGTTTGTAGCATGTGGGGGGATTCCAACCCCTCCCACCATGTAAACAGCATGTAAAAAGTTCCATTGCTCACAGAGAGATAGAGAAAGAGAGGCGATGAGAAAATGTAGGCTTAAATTAACATTGCATATTCACTCCTGGCTTCAATATTACTTTGCTTTGTCACAAATCCAAATTAACAATCTTTATACAGATGGGTTTCTAGATCATCTTTTACTTTTCTGCCTTCTGCAGAGGTGGATTTGAAGCTGTACAGATGCAGATAGATAACTCAACAAGACGTCCATAACAAATCACATTTATTGGTTCATCAGGTATCTTCATAACTCATGTTTGTGATGAAGTTCATCTTTAATGATCAATCCTTTGTATATCTGCCTTGTAGTAAAAGATGGTTATCTCCTAACCCATCTCATAGAGATAGAAAACATCTCCCATGAGTTAGGGAGTTCAGACAAAAGTGAAGGAAACTCTCCCAACCCATTGAGGGTCAAATTTGTGACCAATCAGGATTACAGATGTGGCCACGTGACATGAACTACATTTCCCAGGATATCTTTAACTACATTTACCATGATGCATTCCCTTAAGGGGACAGCTCATAATTCCTAAGTAACTATCCATTTCCCATAGACTGATTGGGACAGCACAGCGAGAGATAAGCCCCACTAGGAGATTTCATGTCCCTGTTGGAGACTGACTCTGAGGGAGAGGAGGAACAGCTAACAGGGAGTGGAAGTGTGGCTCCAGAGGTTGTGGAGGAGGCTGAGGAAGGGGAGAGGCCAGCTCGGCAGTCTGAGGAAGACCCAGGCCCATCCCCTCTCCATCCTAGGGCATGCAGGGAGGAGAGGATAAGGGAGAGACATGAATGGCATAGTCTATGGGGGGAGGAAAGGGCCTTGATCCTCTTCATGGGCTGCAACTGTGAGAACTGGTTAAAAGGACGGGTGTGCGTAAGGGCCAGTGCTGGAAACAAAGCTTGGAAATATCTCTCGTCTGTTGTTCCTCTCTGAGTTTGGCATCCTTCCCAGTGTGTGTTCCGATATCTGTGGACAACTTCAACTCACCTTATCTTGCCTGGTTCCCTTAATTGCTTCAGTGTGGTTTGTGTTGTTTCTACTCTTCATAATTTATAGGCATTTTTAGTTTAAACGGCATTTCTTCCTTTTTGTAACTGCTTTTGGGGAGGTTTTTTGTCTCAAGTCAAGGATATTTGGAGCTTTGAAGCAAAGTGAAGGAATAAAAGGGGCTTCACCTGTTTTTGTGACTGTGTTTGACTCCTAGGTCATCACAGGGAGTCTTAAGGCCCTGTCACACTGCCCAACGGATGCAAAACAGACACAACGGATAAGCAAAATGTTCCATCCGTTGTTATCCGCTCTCAAAAGGGGCAAAAATTTGCATAACCGGAGCGGATAACACGGACAGGGGGAGGACGCAGGGCGGATGGAAAGCGGATGCGGAACGGAAGCCCAGCGGATGGAAGCGGATGGGAGCGGATGGCACATCGGCTAGGCTTCCGGGGGGCCGCAGCAAAGCGGATGCGGAACGGATACAGCGGATGCACAGCGGATGCACAGCGGATGAAGCGGATGCAGAGCAGAAGCCTAGCGGATGCACAGCAGAAGCCTAACGGATGCCGAGCGTTAATAGCGCATGCGGGGAGGATGCATTGCGTAAGCCCCGCGGATATAAAGGGAAGCAGCTCGGAAGCAGGTCACCATTCAGAGGAAAGACCTGCTACCGGACGGATTGACAGCCTTGCCTGCCCTGCCTGCAAGCCTTGCTGCCAGCCTCCCTGCCAGCCTTGCTGCCAGCCTGCCTGCCAGCCTTGCTGGCTGCCTGCCTGCCAGCCTTGCTGCCAGCCAGTCTGCCTGCCAGCCTTGCTGCCTGCCTTCCTGCCAGCCTTGGTTCATGTCTGCCTGCCAGCCTTGGTGCCTGCATGCCTGCCAGCCTTCCTGCCAGCCTTGGTGCCAGACTTCCTGCCAGCCTTGGTGCCTGCATGCCTGCCAGCCTGCCTGCCAGCCTGCCTGCAAGCCTTGGTGCCTGCCTGCCTGCCAGCCTTGGTGCCTCCCTCCCTGCCAGCCTTCCTGCCATCCTTGGTTCCTGCAAGCCTCCCTGCCAGCCAGCAACCCCACAACCATGCTGAAGCACAGCAAGCCTCAGCCATCTGCTGCCAGCCCTTGCAAGAGAGACAGGGCTACCATCCCACCCCCTGGCTCTCACTCTGGTTCTGCTGGGGCTTCTGCAGCACAGTCTCGCTCTTCTGGGGCTGGGGCTTCTGCTGCTTCTGCTTCTGGAGGAGCTGATGACAAGCACTCCAGCACCAGCCACCTCCACAGCACCTGGACCCTTCACCCATGAGACTGAGCGACCAAGAGGAGTGCCAGAGACTCATTTTTGTTTTATAGCTTGTTGTTAATAAAGTCTATTTTTGATTCACACACTTGCTTCATTTCTTTTTTTTAATAAAGTCTTGCTGGAAACTTTTAGAAATGGTTTAAGCCTTTGCATGCTTGTGGGATGGGTTAAGATAGCAGTGGGATGGGTTGAGATAGCAGTGGGATGGGCAGGGATACCTTTGGGATGGGTAATAGCTGTGGGATAGATAAACCTCCAGTGCAAGCATAGTGGGACGGGATGGTCCACCCTCCCAGGTGCCACACTTATGGCCCTTTATTATCAATAATAATGTAATAATCATCCACACATGTCAACACAAACACAACTCTTTATTAAATGCCCTGATCATTGTAGGGCCACTCAACATGCATGGCACAATCTCATCAGTGTGATGAGACAGGCTGAAGGAAGCATCCATTAAGCATCTATCATCCTGTCTTGCCACTCCACCGCTCCAGCTGGGGAGTTGCACCAGTGTTTCAGGAGGTTGCACTGCTTCTTCCCTTCATGTGAGGCTCTGTTGGGGCCTTGCACATCCTGAGTGTCTATCAGGTTTCGCCCTTGCCTCCATTCCCCAGTCTCCATGTCCCCATTGCCTTGTTGGAGGTCCACGAGCCTGTTCTGCAAGACTGGGTAGCGGGTGCACATGAGATTGTGCAGGATGCAGCAAGCTTCCACGATCCTCCTCACGGTCTCTGGGCAATGCTGCATGGTGGTGAGAAGTACCTGGAACCTGTTGGCCAGGATGCCAAAGGTGTTCTCCACCACCCGCCTTGCCCTGGACAGCCTGTAGTTGAAGATCCTCTCTTCACGGGTGAGGTATTTGGAGGTGTAGGGCTTCATGAGGTAGGTTGTGAGGGAGAAGGCGTCATCCCCCACGATGAAGTAGGGCACATCTTGCATGTCATTGGGCAGGAGGTCTGGATCTGGGAAGCCCACCATGAGGTTGCGTTCCACCCCCCTCTGGAGGTCACTTGCGTTGTATACCTGGGCATCTGAACATGACCCGTTGCCTGAAGCATCGATGTACATGAACTTGTAGTCAGCATTGACCATGGCGAAGAGGATGATGCTGAAGAAGCCCTTGTAGTTGAAATAAGTGGACCCCGACTTGGCTGGCACTTTGCAGGCCACGTGCTTGCCATCGATGGCTCCAACGTTGTGTGGGAAGTTCCACCTCTGATACCACTGCTCTGCAACTTTCTTCCATCCTTCTTCAGTGGAGGGGCACTGGAGGAGCTCCTCCTTGTATTCTTCGATGATGGCCTGCACCACTTCTCTGACCACAATGCTGATGGTGTTGTGTGGAAGCCTCCAGCCGTACTGCATGCTCCTGTAGGTAATCCCTGAGGCCAGGTGGCACAGAGTGAGTGGCACCTTGAGCCCAGGTTCCAGGCTGGGCCGGAAATTGGTGCTCTGCTTGGTCAACCTGGGTGTCAGCCGCTGCACAACTTCGTCAAACATGGCTGGAGGCATCCTCATGAAGTTCTGGAATGCCCAAGTGTCTTTGTTCCTGAGCTCCACCATCAGCTTGTTGTGCAGTCCATCCTCTGCTCTTCTGGCGAATCATCTTCGTACCCATACGCTTCTTGGCCGCCTCTTTTTCTTCCCGTAGTAGAGTTCACAGAGCCTGTAGATGGCTTCGCACTGTTGCAGAAGGATGGTGGCTGCCAAAAGGACTTTGTTACGATCCACGGTGGACATGACTGGATGCTGTGGAAGCAGAAGAGGCAGATGAAGGCTGCAGAGGTCTGCAGCTGGGCTGCTGTTCTGAAAGTGAGATCCAGGTGAGTTCTTCTCCCTTTTTATAGGCAGTATAGGTGTCCCTTTGCATCCTCTAGGCATCCTCTAGACATCCTTAATATCTGAGATAGGTTCCCTCTGCGAACGTTTTTTCAGTTTTAAATGCTTTGTTTCCGTGCTGCATCCGCTAGGCATCCGTTCTGCATCCGTTCTGTGTCCGTTCCGCTTCCTCCCTGCGTCCAAGCGGATGCGAGTTGCGCAGATGCGGAACGGATGCCTAGCGGATATAGCGGATGCGTAACGGATGCAGAACGGATGCGTAGCGGATGCAGAACGGACGAATTGGATACATTTTCTGTGCAAAAGTTTTGAGCAGCTCAAAACTTTCTGAGCGGATAAAACGTCAATAAACGGATGCTGGACGGATAGAGAGGAAGCAAAACGGAGGCAGTGAGTACATCGCGTTAACCAACGGATGGCAAGCTTTTTTGTCTGTTTTACATCCTCTTTGCATCTGTTGGTGCAGTGTGACAGGGGCTTTAGGGAAGAGATGTTGTTGGCTAGTTCAGCAACCAGCAGTTGCTTTGGCCAGAGAAGCCAAGAAATCCTCTTGAGGCCTGGGAGGAAAGAACTACAGGTTTCAGAGGCTACAGTTGAAGAAGGAAGGAACCATGCCAACAAAGAGCAACCAACTTCAATCTACACATAGTCCTCCTCAGCTTATGACTGGTCACTTAACGATTACTTGAAGTTACAACAGAGAAAAAGTGATAATTATGACCCTCCCTCGAAGTCACAACTGGCCAGGGGAGGGCATTCCAGGGGCAACCAGTTCACCAGGTGCAGTCACCTGATTGCGCTTTGGGGCCTCAGTTGCCATATTCCGGCAGGAAATGCCTATTGGATAAGCTGGATTTGGACTCATAATTATGCAGCTTGTAAAACAATATTGGACAATATTGTTTGAAAATATTGGTTGAAAAAAATGATAAAGCAACATAAAGATTTAAAATCAGAAATATTTCTGTTGGGCATTTTACCGGATAAGTATAACAAGGGGAATATATTTGATTCTACATGTATTAACTGCAGCTAGAATTGTATTTGCACAATAATGGAAAAGGGAAGAGATCCCTACAGATAAAAATGTGAATAAAAAAATATTACAATGTGCAGAAATAGATAGCCTAACACAATTAAGGAAAAAGAAGAAATTGAACTTTTTTTGACATGGGACTTAGTTTATCAATCGCAAGCTAATAGAAACAGAAGTTAGAAACATATACATGAAAGAAAAGGACTGATGATACAAGGGAGGTTTGTTAAAATGGAAAAACAATTATTATTATTATTATTATTATTATTATTATTATTATTATTATTAT
>BLBF01000078.1:1242884-1286977 GCA_015471245.1 Laticauda colubrina | reverse complement strand
ATTATTATTATTATTATTATTATTATTATTATTATTATTATTATTATTATTATTATTATTGAACTAAAACCAATGTAATGAATGTTGTTGTAAACAGTTTATTTCCTAAAAATATTTGTACCCAGACACTGTTTAACTAAAAATGGAATCTTTATATGTTATAAAATAAAATAAAAATTATATATAAAAAAACTACACAGCTTGCTTAACGGCTGTGGTGACTCACTTAGTGACCATTGTAAAAATTGTTATAAAACAAGTCTGGTCAGGTGATGACTTAATTTACAACGTTTTCTGCTTGATGGTTTGTCGAGGATTAACCCCTGCTTACCTGAGTGTTGGCTGCTGGAGAGAGTTCTGCCTTCTGGTCTTTCAGTATCATTTATAGATTTTGGGGGGTGTGTCTTTTTTGAACATTGTGGAAATGAGGTTTATCTCCCTGTGTTTTTTGATGGCTGAATGGAACTCCAGTTGTGGAGCTGAGGGTCAGAGCTGAAGCCATCTCCAAGCTAGGTGCAGGCTCAGCTGAGCCTGGACTTTTGCATCGTGACAGTGATCCAAGCTATTGCTGATCTACCAAGAACAGACAGAGAAAAAGACAGACAACTGGACAGATGGGCAGAGGGACTGGTGGATGGAGAGACAGAGGGACAGACAGACAATCAGAACATCTTTCTGAAGCTAAACGAGTCAGACTTGTGTTGCATTGCAGCAAAACCTGATGTCCGTCTGTCGGACACCTGGCTTGCTAAATATGTGCTGCAACAGCTTCAACTCTTATGGTGCTAAAACCCGCGCTTGTCTTCAAATTGCCTGAAAGCTTCCACAGCTCAGAAGGGGCTGCATGGTACCTAGAGAAAAGCCCAGGCCAGAGCGGGAATCAAGAGCTCCTCTCTGGAGAGACCCTCCTGCATGGCTGCCCAGCAGGAGGAGGAGACGCCCTCCCCGCATCCCCCAAAGGAACAGAGAGCTGGCCTGGTGGGAAGGGGGCTCCCATGGCGCCCTTGCTTGCTCGGGGCCTTCCGTTTGTTTTCCCAGAGGGAAGCTGTAGGGCGGGAGCTCTTAGCCCAGGTGCCCCCAGCCTCTTTCCCACTTTGATTTCAAGGAAACAGCTAGTATAATAAACCAACCTTTAGAAGAAGCCGGACTTACTTGTGTCTGCGGCATTCAGGAAAGGAGGTTTCTTGTGTCCCAGCAGGTAATGTAACCTTTTGATCTGAATGCAGATGTTTGAGCCACAGGGCCTGCCTCTTCCTCTTACCTGCCATTAAAGCCCCAAGGAATTCTGCCTCCTGCAGTTTCCATCAGATATGCCTCTCAAAGTTAACTGAATTTGAGTTTCACGATTAAGTGAGATTATTATGCTTGGGTTGCCAGCTTTTCTTGAGGTCAGCATTTCAGTATAAGGACCATTACTATTTAGGATATTCTGTCATGGAATTAAACCTCTCTTTTCTGAGACTATTTTCCAAGGATAATTGTTTTAACAGCTCTGATCTTTAGGCAACCAACCAAAGCTGTGCAAGGATGGTTTGGCTCACTTTCAGAAGGACCCACTCAACCTCTCCTTCCTGGCTCCTGTCTGAACATGGAAAATTATTTGACTAATCTGAAAGTCGGCCAGTCGTGCTTCCCCCTCTGCCCCCCAGAATATTTCTGTCCTTATGATTCCTGACCCCATCGTTACAGAGTTGGGCTATTCCTTCATACTCCACTTTTGTTATATGGTATAATTTTTATATTTTTAAAACCTATTCTTTTTTTTTTTATTAGTTTATCAGAATGATAAACAATGTCATTGTTTCTTTGATTCATGCTCCTCACATTTCATGCTTTGATGATACACACAGTCAGGAATTACTTTTTATATATTGGCACCTTCAATCACTAGATCTCCTTGTTGCTTTGTCTGGCCATATGGCCACCCCCAAATATCCTTCAGGGGAACCACATTTTCCCCAGGAATGGTGTAGAAGTGGCCCTGGTGACTGGGGAAACCAAGGTCTCTGGCACCTCAATGTTGCCTGAAGCTGCATCCACACCATTGTCCTGGCAACCGCATCCAAGTGGCGCACCCTTTGCCGCCTTCTGAGCTTGGTTTTGGGGTCCCTCCTCCAGAGGAGGGTTGGTTTTTCTCCTGCCTGCAGAGCCCGGCCACCTTCAGCCCCACCATAGGTCAGGCCAGGCTCCTTCCTCCTCCGCATCCAGGGACAGCCTCCCGGAGGATGAACTCCAGGAAAGGCTGCCTCGGAGTCCCTCCAGGCCATTGGGGCCTCTGAGCCTTCTTCTCACAGGGGCAGAAAACACATCACATACCCCTCTAAAGTTACATTCTGTCTGTTATAAACTTTCGGGATTTTACTAGAGGGATTGGAATCAAAATGATAGAAATTGTATTCCAAATGGCAATGACGTTTAATTATTCGTTTTGATTAGACGGTTTTAAGGAAAATTGGAAAAAATATTTAACAAATTTTCATAATTAATCTTGCTGTCTGACTTCTTTTCATAATTAATCTTGCTGGCTTAATCTCCATATTTCCAAGACTTACAAACATGTGCAACATCAGAAAGTAATTCAATGATTGTTTAGCTGCCAGGTTTATAATTGCAAAATACTGGAAAATTAAACTACATCTTTCTTTGCATCAATGGGATCAAAAAATGTAGAAAACTTCAAAAAAAAGCACAATAACAGAAATCTTTGAAGAATTCTACAAGAAAGGATAACTTTATTGAAATAAATATTTGCAGCTGTCCATGATTGGATATTTGGCCTTTTGTCTATAATTAGGCAGAAGACATTTGTTCCTACTGACATTAAAGTTGATTGAATAGGAAGACAAATGCCCAGCAATGGGGAGAGGGGCTTGTTTCCCCAAAACCCAGCCCAAGAGATAGATAGGGGTGCAAATGACCAGGGAATTCTGGGAATTGAAGTCCAGACATATCTTAAATACTGCTGTAAGGAGTAAAGAAGTCTTCTTCTTCTTTCCCACTTCTTTCTTTTCTTATCCTTCTCTTCTCTCCTCTGCTCTCCTCCCCTCTGCTTTCCTCTCCTCTCCTCCCCTCTCCTCTCCTCTCCTCTCCTCTCCTCTCCTCTCCTCTCCTCTCCTGTTCTCTTCCCATAGCATAATGCATAGCAATCCCACTTCTGAAGGACACAGCAGCATGGTTCACAGGACTAGCCGACAGTAGAGATCCTGTCACCGGCAAGAAAGACAGGAGGCTGTGATGGGCTGCTAAGGATGCCAGGCAATTCCCCTATAGAGCCTACCAGAGGAAAGCAGAGGGGTGGCTGGTAAAAGGAAGGGTGCACTGCTACAGAGGCAGAAGGCCCTGAGCCCCTGCCCAGCACTTGGAGGAGAGCCAACCAATAAGAAACAGGAACTGCCTGGGTCTGTCTGAGAAAACCCAGGCTCAAAATTGCACTGGTCAGGGAAGGACCCATCCTGGCTAGGGGTGAGAGAGTATCCTGGGCTTTAGAGACCAAAGGAGCCTTGAAATCCCATGAGGCAAAGGTGGGCGGCTCCTCCTCCTCCTCCTCCTCCAGGCATTCCTCATCCAGGTCTAGTTTTCTGGGTCCCACCAGTCTCACCTCTGGGATTTACGAGTCCCCTCTCAGAGGCATCCCTCCCCTGCTCTGGTCTTGTCAGTCTGTTCAGAGTCCCCCCACCGGCAAGAGTCCGTGAGCGGAGCCCTCCCGGCAGAGGTGAAGTGTGGCACCAGGCCAGCTGCACTTACTGTGCCCCCTAGCAAGAGCCAGAGAAAGAGTTAAGGGTTCATTGCCCCCTTCCACCCCCCCAGCAGAGACAACAATGTGGCCTTAATAGCACCACCGGAGAGAGGGAAGCAACCGGATCCCCACTGAAACGAGAGAATTCTCCCTTTTCCATTTGCCAAACAAATTATGGATCTTTCAGCCGGGTGGGGTGGGGTGGGGGGAGACTTTCAAAGGCCACTTAAAGCAGCCAGTCAGTTCCTCATCAAAGCTACAAGCACCACACAGCTCTCACTCCTGAAAAACGGACAGGGTTAACAGGAGCAATTTTTGAGGAACTTTGGAAAGGAAGGAGACACCAATCCAGCCCAAAAACAATTTGGTGTTCAGAAAACTTGAAAAGTGACACTGTTTGGAGAGGATTTGGGGATTAAGAAGTCTTAATCCCTGGAAAGAGATCCAAAGCTTGATAGTAACCAGTACATAAATAGGCTGAAAATGACAGTGTATTTTTTCTGGAAAGCATTTGGTTGGGTGGTATAAATGGAGAAATTGTAACTATTGATCATAAGAAAATAATGTTCTCTCTCTCTCTCTCTCTCTCCCTCCCTCCCTCTCTCTCTCTCTCTCTCTCTCTTTCTAATTCAACAAGATCACCCTGCCCTCAAAGGAAGATCTTATTAGGGAGGCGGATGTCCAAAAGAGTCAAGATTGTGATGTCAACACAATCAGATCTCCCCCTCTTTTTATAAAAAGGATATTTTGCACCTAATTAAAAAAGCACCTTTGATTGCAAATGCATATTTTCTTTTTAAACCACCACCACCCCAGGGACAACCCTGATCATAGCCTTTCATATTAAAAAAGAAAGAATCAGCAACTCAGAATAAGTAGAGGGCATGAGTCAATTCTTTTGCCCACAGAGAAAGAAGAATTTGCAGTAAATAAAATAAGCATCCACAACATTTATGTCCTCCTCCTTTACTTTTTAAAACAGTTATTTATTTATTTATTAGATTTTTATCCTGCCTTTATTACTTTATAAGTAACAGAAGGCAGAAATCTTCTGTAATGCTCCATCTTCCTCCTATTTTTTTCCCCAGCAACAATCCTGGGAGCCTGAAAACGTCCCTTTTATTGTCCTGAATGGGCTGTTCAATCTCAGTGCTGGATGTCCTCTTTGGCAATTTTGTCCCTCTTTCCACACCTTTGCCACCACTAAACGGTTTTGCCCTGCCAATGAAAGGGACATCAGGGGGGCATTCACGATTCTAATTGGTGTAAATGATTAGGGGGGCATTCTCCGAGTTCCCAGGGTCCGGTCCTCTCCTGTCCTGCTTCAGAGAGCATCCCCAGGCGTGGTAGGCAAAGGCTGGTATCTTCTGGGCCTTCCCAGATGCCAGCTGCTGCTTCTGCTGCTACTTTTGCTCTGCCTAGTGGGCAGGACCAGCCAGCCAGGAAACACCATCCGGCCGAGACTGGGGTGGGTGGAGGGTGTCTTTTGGCTAATGCATTTTCTCCTCTCCCTAAAGGTGTCCCAAATCTTCACCTGCTGGTAGGAATTAAGGGCCAGCAGCTCCCCACCACTGCCCTTCCTGGGAAGGCACAGCCTGCAAAGTTAAATGCAAATCATGAATGTCCCCTCCCTGATGCCCTTTGAATGGCAGGGCAAACCCATTACTGACCAATGAAGATGTCACTATGGTTAAGCCAGGCCTGCTGGGACACAGCCCCGGAAAGGGGAACAATGGTGGCCACTGACTTCTGGAACTCCTACTGGGACATTTGCAAGGCAAAGCACAAAATGCACTGGCACCAGCGACGGAGAATACCGGATGTCTCTTTAAAGCGGGCCCCTCCCATTCCAAGCCTGACTCCTATGTCCCTTCCAGGAGTGGGGAAGGGGCACAGAAATCAGCCTTCATCTCTGACATCTCTGCCAGGCATCTGGTTGCTTTGTCTGCCTACTTTATGCAGCCTCCCTTCTCACCTGCAAGTGATGCTTGTCTGGTCAGGTCTCATCCTGCAGTCAAGAGATCTGATCAGCTCTGCAGCCATCTACGTTCAAGCTAAACCAGGCAGACACAGTGGATGAAGATTCACCAGCATCTTCTGCTCCTGGAAAACTTAATCAAGTAATTTAATCATAAAGCAAATAGAATTTTTCACTGGCTTCATCTCTCCGTTTGAGTTAGTCATTGTTACTACTTATTGTCGCTGTTACATTTTTAATTCACTGAGGAATAACCAACATAAAGAACAAATCCAAATATCTTGGTGTTCTATGGAAATCCAAGTTTCTGTCAGGAACCTAGAAATGAGAAGTCCTTGTTGCTCTCTGAGCTGGCTTGTTTTCTTGCAGATGTTTAATAATCCAACCTCATCAGTACTAGAAGAGAGTGGGATTGCTCTTAAGAAGCATTGATGATGTTACCTAGTTGGGTCATGAAACGTCTGCAAGAAAACAAGCCAGCTCAGAAAGCACCGAGGACCTCTCTTGTCAACTCTGAGCTACAAATATTCTTTATTGGAACCTAGAAATCACCCATATAAATCCTGAGCTATAACATATCCCCTGAAAAGGTTTGTGGTTTGTTTTGGTCTTTCCATAGTTGATATTGCAGAATTATTTCATTCTTGTAAAATTTTGTTTGAACTTTTTTGTCTCATACACCAATAACATTTGGGTAAACTTTGCAGTATATTTTCATTTTATCGATCAGCAATTGATTTTTCTTCCTCATAAATTTCATGACTTACCAGATACAAGGAAATTTTGAATATGTAACTCAAAATCACATTTGCTTATTTACCAACTACTTGGTATTTTCAAAACTACTAGTTAGCTAGTAATTGTGTCCAATTGCAATTATATTTTTGTCTCTGCCTTTTATTATTGTGTTCTACTAGTCACCATTTATTCTTCAGTTGAAAAATCCTTCAGTTTAATATTTCTTTGCACTGAGTCACCAATTCCTAGATTTCATTTTTTCCTGAATCATTTCAGTTCTTTTTTTTTAACCTGTTTTTCAAGTAACATTAGATCATTACAATAACATAAATCCAAGACACATAGAAAAAAATAGAAAATACAAATTAGATCTACAACAATGTGAACATAGAGATAGATACTTTACATATAAAAATTTACTATATATAAAGAATAAATCAAACTATAATCTGGTAATATAAAGGTAAACAATAAAGTTAAGCCACATTTGATAAAATTGTAGTTCCTGTCTCTGAAGTCGCATTATTTTAACTTTAAATGTTAATTTTTCTAATGTGGCAACTGAAGAGGCCTTGCTAGCCCACAATTGAATTGTTATGTTATCCAGAACTGTCCAATGTTGCACAACTAGCTGCTACAATTGAATAGATATTCAGTTCTTTATTTTTAAGCTTATGGCTTCTTCCTGTAAATAAATGCAATTACCTAACTCTGGAGAGCATTCAGTTCTTTGTTTAGTGATGATACTTCTTTCTCCAAATTTTATTTTTGCCAAAAAAATAATCCATTCCCATTCCTTTTTGGACTTTTTTTTTTTTAAATCATGTCTGATGTTATGACCATATCATCTGTTTTGACTACGCCAATTTACTTCTCAACTTCACTTATCCATTTTGCATCTTTAGTTTGGTTTTCGAATTATCCCAGATGTCAGTCCAAAATTTTAATGCTTTATCTTTATCAAGGCAAGTTTGTGTTATATTTGCAGGCATTGTTTGTATTTCCTAACAATGCTTTATAAACAAATTTTGGTTTGTTCAAAACTGCTAATTTTATTAAAACTTATTTATTCCACCTTCATATCATTCAATTTTACTTGAAATAGCCATGACTTTGTTCATTTAATTCAGTTGTTTTAGGTTGAAGATAATATCTTTCCTGTGAACTTTCTTTGAATGCAACTATATTTCAATTTTCTTTCCTTCAAATTCTTCAGATTGCTGATATCAGCTTGTAATTTATTGATCATTCTTTCCAATCAATTTTTCCATTTTGGTGATTGATTTTGTTGCTTGCGTTTTATAATGTTGAATCCCAAGTCTGATGTTATCATCACTGCTGTGCTATAAATTAGATGGCCGGTTTCAACCAATGTCTTTGATTCAGTATTTCCTCATGCCAAATTTGTGTCTTTCAGACCTTTTGATAGATCTTTTCCACTTGTCTTTTTCAGTGGTAAACCTCCTTTCTGTAGTCCGAGTTCATAATTTTTCTTTTCAGTTCCATGACTGTCAGAGAGCTGATGTTCAGCGCAGCATTCTCAATTTTCACTTCTTTCGTGATTGTATCTATCTCTGAAGTTAATAAAGTTTGAAGCTGTTCTTCAAAAAATTGAATAATTTGATTATTGTTATTATTTTGTTTTATTCCTAAAGTTCTGGTTTAAGGTTATTCACATATTCAACTATTTTTTTTCTAATTCTTGAAATTTGGTATCTGTAAAAACTTTTGTTCTAAAGATAAATGATATTGATTCAGTCATCATTGTTCATCCATTCCTGAGTCTGGATATTTGTGTCTCCAAATATAAAACATCCTTTTCTGAAATCCTCTTGTTTTAGGGGTTGGTTCCCAATATCAGTTTGTGACTGCTGAGTTTCCCTCATTTCTTTCTTTTTGCTGGGGGTGCTGAGGTGCTTTCTTTGCAGGGTGTGTTGAGCCTTGCAGTTCCTGAGCCACCGTACCAGGCCTGACCCTTGCTGACCAACCCAACATGGAAGTTCTCTTCCATGTATTTGGCATTGGAAATCTTGGGTTTGGCTCCCTAGGAAATCGACCACCAGGAAAACTCCTGTCTGTGAGTCTTCTAAGTAGTCGGTCCAGTTTATCTCTTTGAACTAGTCCAAGAGAAAGTGCCCCAGCCTGTTCTCTGATAGGATCCTTACAGGAATGTCCACCTCCTGCCTCCACAAACCATGGGCAGACTTATGTCCTTCTGAGAATCAATCCACTTGTTTCAGCTGGAAACCTTGTCTGTTTGGGGCGCAGAGTAGATTTTAATAAAGATTGTGCAAGGAATTAATGTTGCTCCCACCAGGGTTCTAACCTCTGCAAACAGTTCAGGTACAGTGATGAGAACGGGATGCAATGCTGATAAATACTGATGAAATTCTGAGGCCCAACAACGGAAGACAAGCATGCACAAACACACATCTCCACTTACCCACATGATCCCTCTCAAGGAGGCATCATGGCACGAGCTGAGCTAGAGACAACCTAGAAAGTCCAGATCCAGGACAACTGGACAAGTAGACTGGCTTTGGGGGCCCTTTTATGCCCAAAGTCCTTGTTTTCTTGATTTACAGGTCAGGTAGCTGTGATGGAGGGAGGATTCCACAGGAATCCAAAAGGAATTTCAGCCTTTTTTGTCTACTACCTTCCAATGACATTTCTCCTTTGATGTTTCTTGTTTCCTTCCTATCTATCTGGAGTGACCTTTTTGACAAGGTTCCTGGTTCTTTTTCTCTCTGTGTAGGACCTGCTTCACCTTGAGGTTATGACAGCTGCAATCTCTTCTCACAGGAACCTCTACGGATCAGGAATAAATAGTCACTTTCTCTGACACTGGTTGGATTGCAGCTTATGGAAAACCCCCATTTCTTTTCCTGATTCTGCCCTGCCTACAGAAATCCAGCTGCACTTCTGAGTGTTCTGGTGTTATATCCAACATCAGAACCTCCAACTCCAGGAAGCAGGAGGGCTCTGCAGGTCCTTCCCGAATTAAGGTAGAAGAAAGAACTTTTCTTCAAGTGTTGATATGGATTTTGGGCAGATCTGACTTTCTCAAACTAACTAGAATCCAGGAAAACTGCAAAATGCTGGAAAACTGCAACTCTGGGTAGCAATTGTCAGAATAAACCTATGTGGGAAACGTATTCCTCCTTGAACCCGCAAAATGTAGAAGACATTCATGAAGTGCAAATTCCTTGCCTTTTTTAAAAATTAGCCTAAAATAATAAAAAAAAATGCAGAAACATTCCATTTGCATTTGTTAAAAAGGATCAGTTGAGCATGGGAGAAAGCAAAATGGACAAAATCCATTTGAAGGAAGGAGAGGTCTAAGCCATGTTTTGTGGTCTCCGGCTTTTAGGAAATGTCTCCCACGCAAGAAGCTCTCAAGTTGTCTGACAGGCCTTCAGCTGCGTCCTTCTGGGGATTCTCTGTAATGAAGCCAAAGTCTTTGAAGTTAGTTGTGGTGGGCAATGACACATGTAGAAGACCCTCACCCACCCCATTATCTGAGAATTCGCCTGTTTTGACTCCCAGAAAATAAGACACAATGCCCTTAAATTAGAAAAGGGTAGTTTGGGAGAAACCGAAGAGGAATAGTAAATATAACCCCAATAATTGCACTGCAGGCTAGGATTTATCATTACTAAATGCCTGATAACTGCTTCCTAAATGCCCCTGCTCTTTAAACAGCCTAATTTATAATTTAAGAAGCTGACAATCCTTAAAGTGTTTTATTTTATCTTGTCTGAAATAATGGAAGAGTAAGTTATTGAAAACCTTTATTTTTCATTAGCCTTAAATTCTGTGACAATTAATGTGCCCAATTTGATTATAAACTGCGCAAATTAAACAATAAAGACCTGTCTAATGAGAAATTAATTATGAGGAACAGAAGAGGAGCTGGGCTGGATAAAAGTCATAAGTTATGGCCGATGGCAGATGTGTCAGCTTTTAAAAGAGACAAAGGGCCTTTCCTCCATGTGCGCCGGTGCTGATATGCCTCATCACAGATCAGTAGATCCAGAAGCCGTAACAGCACTGTAATTGAAACTGCCAAAATCAATAGCACTGACAACCTTAATTAAATTAAATATGTCTCTGATGAGCTCCAACAGCATAGCAGCAGCAGCCACCGACCACTTGACCCCATCTCCTAGCCCGGCTTGATGGGATTCCGAGCTCCACCGCATGATGGATTCCCCCCCAGGAGGAGGAGGAGGAGGCGGCAAGGAGGAGCATCCAGCCACTATTGAAAGGGCTCCAGGAGTGAATGGCCTGCAGCAAGCGAGGCAAGGGGGAGCCAAGGTCCTTTCTCTGCCAAAGCCCTGGCAAAGAGTGGAAGGGGAGCCCGGTCGGGGGAGCCAGCAGCGTCCTTCTCCTTGCTTCACCTTTGGACCCTGGGAAAGGCTCCCTCTCTGCTGGTGGAGGCCTTCCAATGGATCTGGGCAGGGAGACACCACGGTGGTTGTCATTCCCAGCCAGGGGGCCCTGGCCTTCCCTGGCATGCCTGCGGGGCTGACGCAGGAAGGGAGGGGGCTTAAAACCATGTGGAATTAAAATATGCAATTTCATCACCTTGTCTATGTAGCTTGACCTGGGACCAGCCTTGGAGACTATCCCACAGAGGAAAGTCTATCAGGAGGACAAGGAGGGAAATCTCCACCCCAGCCCCCATTTTCTTACATGGGAGTCTGCATGGCAGGAAATGAAAATTGTTAACAGTGTGTTTAATTAATTAAAGGTAATTAAATTTATTGGATTTCTAAGACTGCCTGACTTTCAGAAAGAGTTCTAATCTGGCTACTTAGTGAAGATAGGAACTGTCGCCCATTCATTCAATGGCTGAAATAGGACTGATTTCAGATTCAGCTGACTTTCAATTGACCAAAATGAAAAGGAAGGTAGCAAAATGGACCCAGCCAGGGGAAGGAGGTGGGTTCACCACCTCCGGGATGCTGCCTCTCTCCACTGGGGCCTCAGGACAATTGGCAGAGCCAGGGTCTTCTGAAGGCCAAAAGGGAGGGTGTGGATTTCACTGGGGAGGGGAGGGGAGGGGGGAATGTTGTTCCAGATATGTTCCTTTAGGCCTTCCAGGGTGAGGCTCGATGGCAGATTCAAGGCCTCTGAAGGAGCAGAGGTGATGCTGCAGTGGTGAAGGGTGTCATGCCCCTGGTGGAGACTGACTCTGAAGGAAAGGAGGAACAGCCGACAGGGAGTGGAAGTGTGGCTCCGGAGGTTGTGGAGGAGGCTGGGGAAGGGCTGAGGCTGGCTGGGCAGTCAGAAGAGGACCCAGGCCCATCTCTCCATCCTAGGGCAACCAGGGAGGAGAGATAAGGGAGAGATGTGGTCTACTCAGGAGGAGAGGGCCTTGATCCTCTTCATGGGCTGCAGCTGTGACAACTGAATAAGAGGACAGAAATGCAATAGGGCCAGTGCTGGAAACAAAGCATGGAAATATCTCTAGTCTGTCGTTCCTCTCTGAGTTTGGCGTCCTTCCCAGTGTGTGTTATCTGTGGACGTTCTCCAGCCCTTATCTTGCCTGGTTTCCTTCTTCTTGGAACTGTTTGTGTGGGAGTTTTTTGTCTTCCGTCAAGGATATTCAGAGCTTGGAAGCAAAGTGAAGGAATGAAAGGGGCTTCACCTGTTTTCTGTGACTGTGTTTGTTTTGTATCCCACCCTGGGTCATCACAAAGGGCAACCAACAGAAGTTTCTCCCCTGCAACATTTTTCTGGATAAAGAAAAGACCAGCCAGCTGCTCATCAGGAAGGGAGTCTTCTTGGCAGAGGAGGGAGAAACCGAGAACTGGCAGCCACAGTGGAGGACAGTAAAGGACAGTAAGTTCAACCAAAGCTGCCTCTCTTAATCACTTTTTGGATCCTATAACCCCTTTACAGCTGAAGGGAGGTCTTTGAAAATAAAGAAAACAACCACTCAGTGAGTCAGCCTTCCTTCTCAATTACAAAAACTAAAGAGCAATTTCCACACCACCCCCCAACAGAGATCTTAACAAGATTTTGACCAAGAAAGTAACAAACGGATAACTGTATGCATTTGAAAGGTTGCCAGAAGACTTTTGGTATTATAAGGAATTAATTATATAAACAGATCAGACCTCATGGGGTTGCTGGTTGTTTGACATCAGAGGTAAATACAGTTGGTAAAAAAAAAATGGAAAAGAATTGAAATACCCCTAATGATGGCATTATCTCCCAAATATGTTTCTTTCATGTGTGCAGAATAGCCACAGGCACCGAAGGGTATAAAAAGGGGAGGTTTCTATAAAATAGGTTAGATTATAGGTTATTTTTGTGATTAGCAGCCAAACATCTATAAGATACACCTCAAAAGTGTTCAGGAAGCAAAATCTCTGTTGTCCGATGAATTATAAAGGAACCCTTTGCTTACGTGGTCTCCTTCCTCAGATGGTGAAAAGAACAGATTTAAAAGATTTCCCCCAATCCTTGTGGCCCTGCTCAGGTTCTGGAGGGAATCCTCTGGATAGCATAAGGGAGATCTCTCCGAACCTCATAACAGAGATTGAATAAAATAATCTACTTCCACAGCCCAGAGTTTAAGGCCCTCCCTTTTGTGCACTAGAGGTGGACAATCTATTCCAAGCAGCTTGGAACATTCTGCTCCCTACCAAAGTGTATCGAAAATTATATCCTAAACGACGTCTCTGAATAATTTCTCACATCTGTCATTTTGGCACAGTTGACTGCACTGCTAATTTAAATTTAATTCTACGTTGGCCTCACTCTTTTACAGCAATCTCTTTATAAGCTTACAAATTTCCTTCAGCACCTAAATAACAGGAGGGTTGGAGTTATATCTTAAAAAGTTCAGATCCTGAGACAAATTGTTTATCTCATTTTGTTTTTAGGAACATAGAATAAAATTCTGGATATTTTTCCTCTTTATGCCTATTTCTTAACTGTCCTTTCCATCCTGTTCATCTCTATCCTGGCATAAAGCTTCCTGTGACATGATAAGCCCAATCTTTCACTTGTACACATTCACCTTGACTTTTCACACTCATCATTTCTCTGTCTGGGTAGAGGTGGGAGGTAAATTCAGTCAGTTTTCCTTTAAAAACTGCATTTTGTGATGCCACTTTCCTACTCAAAACATCCATACCACACAAAATAAATGTAGATTATCCATGAGAAAACCATGTACAAAAATTCTCAATGTTAAGATGGCTTGGAAAAAAAAATGTGAGCAATCGGTAACCTTGCGTATAACAAGATCTTTGCTGATACCAAAGTCATCAGGAAAGGAAGCCACCACTGGAGATGCCAGATTGGTTGTTCCTTTGTGGCCACGGAGCCCACGTGGCTCCTATTTTGGTCCTTCCAGCAGTCCCCTTCTCTCTTTTGTGGAATGGTTGCCACTTGTTTGGAAACTTACTGCATCTCCTGTGCAGAGGCCACTTGGTTTCACTGAGGGTTTGGCCACCCTCCAGACTCTGTGGGACACACCTGAAACAGTGGCGCTCTTGGCAGAGACACTGAGCCACTGACCTCCCTCTCCTCTGCTCCGGGCACCTGCTCAGCTCTTTGCCTTTTTCTTCAGCAAAGCGGCCAACAGACTTTGCCCCCCCCCCAGCCCATTTCCTGCTGCCAGCAATGGGGAATCCAAGTCCCCCGGCTTTGCTGCTGCCGGTTCTCCCCCCCCCCCCGACCCCCCCCCCCCCCCCCCAGGCATAGTTGCACAGTTATAGACTTGCAAAATGGGGAAAGTTAGGCAGAAATGGAGCATCCCCAGGAGTCTCTGTGGGGGAGGGAAGATGTCAAGAATTGTGCCTGGTGGTGTGGCAGCACAAGGCAAGCCCCATTCCGTTGGCAAGGATGCCTAGGGGCAGATGGGGTTGGATGGTCCCCTCCTTTGGCAGGGCTCTTCAGCTGACACTCCCCACAGTTAATCTTGTCCCCCACCCCTCCCTAAATAAAGTGCTGCTGGGCCCAATCTGCAACAGTGGGGTTGGGTGGGTGGAGGTTCAGTATTCCACTTGGCACCCTGCCAGAGCCACAGTCAGGAGATGTGTTAGCGACACCGCCATATTCTGGGAAGGGAGCCACGGTCCCAGGATAGCTCCATCGGGGCTGATGGGGTGGAAACACAGACTCAATGCTCATTTTCGTAAATGTGTTCCATTCTGTTCTCTATTTTCCCATTTTCAATAAGAGTAGTACAGAAATTGGCAGAGTATCAAGTTGGCAATGTGCTTGTCATGGTTGCTGTTTTTGTTTTCTCCAAGAATTCACAAAATACCAGAGTTTTCAGACATGACTCCTCTCAGCTTGTTTTGTTGAACTAAATTCCAAGGGGTTTATTTCTGAGCAAACAAAATGTGTTGTACTTCATTTGTATTATTCAGATTGTCAGCAAATGCATAACAGTTTGCTGTACAATTACAAGAACTGGTAGCATTAATTAAGTTGAGCACTAACATCTTAGCATGAAAAGAAAATATGCTGGGATTAAGTTCCAGGAATGTTGACAATAAGTTTTCAAATGTATTAATTGCCTTTTAAATAACAAGAGGCAAAAAGAGCAGAATGTAAACCACTTTCATCCTCACTGTAGCCGTTCCCACCCTGGTCGCCTTTCATCTATTTCCAAGCCCTGGAAATGCTTTTGGTTGGTTGACTGCGACCAGTTGCTGAGAGTGTCAGGCTCAAAAGGCACTTCACCAGTCTGCTCCCTTTAGAGCCAGTTACAATATTTACCATTTTTAAAAAAATCTAATTCTTTAAAAAGGAATCAAAAGGTTTCCAAAGTTCAACCCACGGTACCTGCAGAAGATTTTCCAGAGGGGTGGGTGGGTAGGTGGGTGGATGCCACAACTGCAGGACTGGTGTGGCTGGACATCTTTTCAGGAGGAGATGCACCATCTGCAAGAGTCCTGTGACTGTTGTAGGACTGACTTAAGATCCCATTGCCCATTAGCATGCAGGCACAGTCCCACCCAGACGGCTGAACCCTCTCTGGTCTCAGGAACCGGGTGATAGCACCACAGGCCTCACGGCTCTTACGGGGCGAAGGAGCGAGGCGGTGGATTTAGTCACCTGTCAAGCTGCCCCACCCAAAAACCTTACATCAGATGCTCCTTCCTGCTCTGTGCAGGCAGCCAAATCTTTGCATTGCTATTTTTTCCTTCTGGAGTGAGAATTGGTGCAAGGATTCCGTATGAGAAGAATGGGACAATATTGCCTACTGTTGAACAAGAACCTAAATTACAAGTTTTCCTGCAATTCTTTCATGACACAAAATTGCTTATTTTATTGCTTTTTTTAAAAAAATAATATTTTTTCTTTAACATCCATAAGTGCTTGGTGAACAGTGGGTCAATATATTTTGCATACAGTTCTGATAATAATATTACCATTTAAGTATACATGATTGTAATTTTTCAACTTGTAACATTTGTGTATTTATAATAATTATCATATGTTCTATTATATTTCAGCATACATAACACTATTTTCCCAATTTCTATTTTCTACTTCTTTCTTCTAACACTTAATAACCACCATGTCAAAAAATATTCTACATCTATCCATCATCTCACCTTTTTAGAATGTCAACTCTTATTAACTTTTTTTGTATAAATCTTTCACCTTTTATTGCTGTTGGGGGTACATGCAGGCCAAGCTTCAGGCAAATTAATTTGAATTCCTTCTTCGTACAGAACTGTTACTGCTATTCTGAAATGGAAAAGATGGACTGGCATCAAAACAAATGCCTTCTACCGACATAACTTGTTTAAGTGTAAAGTTTAACCTGAGCTGAAAGGCCTCTGCTCCAAAGTCTGAGAGCCTCTTGTGAGGTTGCAAGGCTTCTGAGCTGTGGAATCATGTTTTCTGTGATTCTAAACCACGGTGAAGGATCTGTTTTAAGCGCATCCGAGGCTTCAAAGAGGATAGCAAAAACTGAGAAGAAAATAAACTGCGAAGACAGATGCAGGCCAAATGGATTCGGGACAAGAAGCAGATTGGTTCAAGAGGGAAGCAACCCCGAGTTTTAAGGTTCTCCCCCATTTCTTAAGGTCTCCAACATAGCCTGAAGAACGCCGTCCAGATCAGATGCCAAGGGAGGCCGGTGAATCCTGAAGGGCCCATGGCTTCCTCTGCCACCAGCAAACCCCACCCTGCCGTTTTCTCCTCCTCTCCTTCTTAGATCTGGGCAGGATGTCTTAAAGCAAGGCTCCCTTTGCAAATGAGGAAAGAAGGGTCAAGTGACATTTTTGCCCAATGGTTCACAGAGGCTTGTTGGACAGGCTTCCTCCAGGTTACAAGGAAGCTGCAGACTTCCCCTCCTTGACCTCTGGCACTAAAGGAAGCTCCCATTGCGATTCATTGCTTTGCCTCCTGGACTGGGGGGGGGGGGGCAGCAGCCTTGGGCTTGGACCCCAAGCTTTCTCCTAGCCCAAACCCCCCCCCCCCCCCCCCCCCCCCCAGAAAGGAGTCCAGAGAAGCACCATCTCAATTCAGGAGTGGTTGAAATCAACAACTGACCAAGTTGTCTGTAGTTATTTAAAGTCACCAAAATTAAATTAATTTAAATATGAATTCAAATGAAATGAAATAAGTCCTCTACTTATAATAAGGCCCAGTCCCACTGGCCGACAGACGCAAAACATATGCATAAAGGACACAGTGGACGAGCAAAATTTCGGGGGTGGCTCCATCCGTTGTCATCTGCTCCAAAGAGTGGCAAAAATTTGCATAAACAGAATGGAAAAGAACGGACGTGGGTAGTATGTAGCGGGGATGTTAAACGGATGTTCATAGGAAGCCTAGTAGATGAAAGCGGATGGAAGCGGATGACACCTCCAAAGGGGTTCCGGGGGAGAATTGCAAAGTGGACGCATAGCGGATGAAGCAGATGCATCACGTACACCTAAAGGAAAGAAAGGGGATGTCATGTGGATGTATATCGGATACAAACCGTTCACTGCGCATCCTTTCTATTTCCGTGCTACTAATGCTGTGTAGACGTTCCGTGTACCTTTTGTTTCCTCCCTCTTTCCGTTTTCAGATGCAACGGATGTGAGTTGCGAGGATGCCCAGAAGATGCAGAGGATACAGCGGACGTTTAACGGATGATAGACGGACATAGAACGTTTGTTGCTCGGATGTTGCGGATTTACATCGTACATGGCGGAAATTTCATCCGTTCACAAAGTTTTGTGCAGCTCAAAACATCTTGCGCAGATGAAATCACAGTGGACGGATGCTGGAGGGATAGAGCGTATGAAACACGTATGCAATGAGTACACAACAGATGCATAGCATTTTCCAACATTTTTTAACGTTTTACATCCTCTTTGCATCCGTAAGTGCAGTGGGACAGGGCCTTACTCCACTTCATTCAGTGACCTCTTAAGGTTACAGTGGCACTGAATAAATGAGTTATGACAGTTTTGTACCCTTATGACCGTTGCAGCCTCTTCCTGATCATGAGATTCACATTCAGATGCTTAGCAAGTGACTCATACTTATGACGGTCACAATGTCCCGGGAGGGGAGCATGTCCCTTTCCCAGCATCCGATGAACAAAGTCAATGGGGAAGTCAGGTTCGCTTAACAACCACGTACTAATTTAACAACTGTTGTTCACTTAACAACTGCAACAAAAATCACAAAATGAGGCAAAACTCAGTCAACACATGTCTCCCTTAGCAAGAGCAATTTTGGCTCAATTGTCAGGAGGCACTTCCTGACCTGTCACACCTGGGGGGGGGGGGGGGGGGGGGAGGGAGGGACCAGTGGACTCCAATCCTCCTCTCTAGAATGTGCTGGTGAGAATCACAAGCACAGAAATGGCCTGAACGAGAGGTTTTTTTGAAGAAAACCTGCTAAATTGTACTAGAAATTCACTCCTTCAGTCCTACCACCATATATTTTTATTGGCATTTAATGAGATGTGATGTAACTGCACTGACTGGATGGCCATTGGACTCTTCCTTGAGGAGGGGGTGAGACGTCCCTTCCAGCTCTGTTGCTCTGTCATCCTGCCTGCAGGAAGTTCTTGGGCAGGTAGGAGGGGAGGAAGGAAGAAGGGAAAAGTCTACATTTCACTCCCCAGCTGCCGACTCTCATCCCACAGCCCCTCCTCCCCAAACTCCTTTCCGGCTGAGACAAAATCAAGCACTATTTGCAGGGACACCTGTCCTGCCCTGAAAATAAGCCATGCCAAATTCAAACTGAGGGGTGCAGGTGTCTATGTGAGCGCAAAGGGAATTTGTGCAAATTTGGAGGAGGTTTAAAAAAAAAAAAAAAGCACCTATTGTACCTACTGTTAGGTAGAAAAGACCGGGAAAAGACTCTGGTTGTCATGCCACTGGCTGAAAGGCTCACCTGGGGGGAAAGCAGATCGCCCAGGTGGGAAAGAACAAGAACAACCCTCCCCCCCCCTCCAGCAGGCAAGGCTCCCCCACCTGGTGTCTCCAAGTGCTGCCACAGATGTTTCAGCCCAGCCCAGGCAGCCTTGACCCTTTAATTTGAGACTTTGCATGAATTTTTAGGAAAGAGATTTGGAAGTCCAAGGAAAACAAGCGCTGCGGCCTCTTGCCTTCCTCCAAGGGGCCAAGGAGGGTCTTGGCTTTTGCATCTCAGGCCCAGCATGAGGGACTCTCACACTGCCAGTGTGGGGGACCTTCACCCCACCCCACCCCACCCAGCACAGGAGGGAAGGGAGATCGGAGAAGGGTGAGACTTTGCTCCCCGCGTGTCCCAAGGCTAAGCGCCCAAGAGGTGCCCCTTCCTCAGCCCCCACCCCCGTCAAGGCCCTGTCCGGCTCATGGCAGCCGGGGTGCTAGTGGCAGGCCAGGCAGGGACAGGCATCCCCCCCCCCCCCCCATTGAGCCTGCTGCTCCTCAAGCCCCCAGCTGCACCTTCCGAGGGATCCCATGTGACAGCCCAGCAGCCGGGCTTCTCGGGACCATGACGCCTCCTAGCGCCTCTGTCCCGCCGACTGAAAGGGCTCAGGACGAGGGAGGCCTGGCAATCCGAGAGGCGAAGCATCGAGGCTTGGAAAACCAGAGCTTGGAGGGACCCGGGCCTCCGAAGCAGCTTGAAGCCCGATGGGGGTCCAGAGACGAACGACCCACCGACGGATGGACGGACGGACGGGCAGGGTAAAGGATGTTAGATGGACGTGTTGTCCCCCTTTGGCCGCCAGCACGACCGGACTCCGCCAGCGGGCTCGCCCAAGAGCCGAGGCGCAGCAGCCTTGGCAGGACCCTGCCCTCTCGCTGGCCATTCCAGCCCGCGGACTACAGAGGTCTCTCTGCCCTTCTGGAAGGCCGTGAGGTCCGCCTGAGCCTTCGGGCTTTGAGACGACGCCCGGGTCGTGCCCAGGCGCTTTTTCCTGACCCACGCGTGGGATTCCGTGAGAGGCCTCTCCCAGCCGCTGGAGCTGAGCCTTGAAGCGCCGCTCCCGGCCGCGCAGTGTGTCCGGCGTCGAGGATCGGAGATCAAAGGCTGCGCACCTGTCGCAGGGACGGCCCGGGAGGTGGCGGCGGCGGCAAACACGGGTGAAGCCTGGTCGTGGACACGCGCGGTCTCGAAGCCCCTCCAGTCAACCGGGCACCGGCTCTGTGGCCGGTGGGAGCCGGCCCATCAGGCTCTGGCCGCCTCCTGAATCCTCCCTGGGGTCTCGACCGTCGAGAGCCAGACCCGGCAGCGCAGTTTCAATCGAAAGCTGGACGGGGCGAGAGCCCCACGGAACTCTCCGCTGCCTCAAAAGAGCGGACTCCAAAGAGCGGCGCCAAGCGGGAGACCCGAGTCCATATTGCAAAATGGAAATCGAATTTCTTCGCCAACGAATGACGGCGACCCAGGCCCGGAGGGAGCAGTCCGGTGGAGCGGAGGAGACGCCGCAGGAAAGGCGGGGGTGGGGAGGCTGGGTTGGCGGGGCAATTGCTTTTCAAAAGCCGAGAGAGGGAGGAAGAGGAGGCCGCGGCGCAAGATCCAAAGGGGGCCGCCCGGCCGCAAGTCCCTCTAGCGCTTGGCGGGGCGGCCTGGCTTGCGCCCGAGCCCGCCGCCGTCCGGCCTTGCGCCCGAGCCCGCCGCCGTCCGGCCTCACCTCGGCCGGAGCTTAAAGGCAGAAAGACATCCAGCCGGGCCGAAGGAGAACCTGAAGGGTCCGAGCTTGGGCTGGCTCAATTCCTCCAGAATCTATTGGCCTGCGAGCCGGCTGGAGTGGAAGAGGCCTGCGGGTCGGGCAGGACAGCGCAGCGCACCCAAGAGACCCGGGACATCTCCAAGACTGGCCCTTTCGCCCCACCTCTCTGGAAGCAGAGAGCCCGAGGGGGACCGAGGGTTCCGCCCAGCTCCGCAGCCGGTGGAGCGTCACGGAATCTCTCCCGGAGTCCAAAGGGACCGACCGCCTCCTTCCCCGCTGCCCCCGTCTTGCTCGGCAGGACGCACACCCCCGTCCTCGGCGAAAGAAAAGGGGTGCCAGGATCACGGGAGAACCTCCTTATCGCCTGCGCTGTCTGCGGCCGTTTACCACGTTCGACGGTTATTTATAAGGGGAACCTGGGAAACCGGTCGGCCTAATTACGTATTTGTACCATAGGCGCCCCTTGGATCTCTACCACGGTGGAAAAATGATCTTTTTGCCCTGAGCGTTCCTTCTCAGGAGAAAAATCCGCCCCGCCTCGAAATCCGCAGTTTGCAGGAGGCAGGCATTCAACCCTGGGGATCTGACGAGTCTTTTAACGCCCCGGAGGCTTTGTCCACTGCAGCCCAGCCCCGGGCCTCTCGCGGAGCTTTGGCCCCACGAGCTCCTCTGTTGCTTGGAGAGCGCCCAGGCCTTCGCTTCCTTCCCAGGCCTCGACCTGGCAGGGGTAATTTTCCCCTCGCTCATCATTTAGCCCACCGCTCCAACCGTCTGCTAGAAGAGCCCCCACCTCGGCCCGGGCCGACGGGACCCTCTTCGCTCCAGGCAGGCGAGCTGGAGGCTTTCGGGAGAGCATCTCGGTTCTCAGACGGCGGCATTTCCCGTCTCGCCCCGTCCCTCCCAGACAGACAGAAACACGCACACGCAGCCTTGCCTCGAGGGGCTTTCCGGGGGAGCCAGTTGTTCGAGGGAAAAGCTGAGCTGGGGGTGGGAGGGAGCGTCCCCAGACTCTCAGGGGTTCCCTGTTCTCCCTTCAAAGCAGCAAGTGGGACCCGCTAAACTCGAGGCAAGATTTGCCCAGATCTGAAATAGAGCCGGAACCGTCCAGCCTGACCTCGGCCAAGCTGCCTGCAACCGAGTCCCTGGAGCTTCTGCCCCGATCCTATTTGGGGGTTGCTGGCGGGATCCGGCCTGCCTCTGCTCTCCCCTTCCCCCCCCCCCACCCCCCGTTTCCAAATTTCAGGTCTTTTCCGCGCTTCAGAAAAGCAAGGCAGAAAAGGCGCTCATCCTAACCCCGTTGAGGTGGTCGAACAGCGAGCGAGGGTTGGGCGGGAGGTTTAGGATCCCACCTTGCCCCTCTCAGAGCGTCCCTCTTCGGGCGCTGGGGCAGGAGAGGGGAACGCGGCTCCCACGACGGCTGCGGTGGCTTCTGGAAAGCGCTGCACGATCCCCGAGCAGAAACGGGGCGCTCTGCGCCGGAGCCACGGCCATTTCGGCTCAGGCATTTTCTCCCTCCGCCGCTCCAAAATCCTTGGGGGTCACCGATGTTTCTGACCCCGAGGCCTCCGCAGCCCACGAGGGGAGGGGCGGCCGCTCTTCTGGTCTCCCAGCTGCCAACAACCCCAGATCCACAAAAGGAAGCGGGACGGAAGAGAGGAGCCCTCCCTCCCTCTCCCCCCCCAGGCCCCAGGACGCGCTGGCAGGTGGAAAAGGAAACCCGCGGAGGGGCGGACCCATCACCTCCGAGGCAACCCTTGCTTGGAAGGGGGGGGGGCTCCTTCTGCAGAGAAGCTGGGAGGGGGAGAACCAGACGGCCCACCTGTTTGGCCTGTACCCGGAGCCGGACGGAGGCTGGAGGAGTCGCTTTGCTCAGGCCAGTGGAGAGGAGCGGGAAGGGCAGACCGGAGAGGTGGGCATTTCTTCGGGCCCTTGCGCGACGCCTACCCCGCCTTCCTGGCCCTTTTCCCAGGGTCACCCAAACCGCTTTTGCCAAAATCACTTTTCCGACCCTCGAAATCAAAGAACCGTCAAAAGGGCTCCGAATCGCGCTTTCTCTGCACGGCGTAACGTAGGCGGCGCCCGCCGTGCAGCGGCCCACCGACGGCTGTTCCACCGAGAAGGCCGGAGACGGTCGCTGCGGCCAAGGTGCCAAAAACGCTTCGACCCAAGTTCAGCGCAAAACCCCCTTCGGCTTCCGAAACGGGAACGAAGCCCCTCGCGCGGAGGCAGCGGCCCTTCCCTTCCTTGCCGAGCAGAGCAAGGGAGGGGAGATTCCTCCCAGGCTCGAGGGCTGGGGAGGGGGGGGAGGGGGAGAGTCGGCCCAGGCAGCTGGAAGCTGCCTTCGGCGGGCGGCCCTTTGAGGCACCCCGCGGGAAGTTCGGAGGCGCGGGGTGGGTGGGAACCGTGGGAGGCACCGTTCGCAGACGGGACCACCGGCTTCAATCTCGGGGCTGAGAAGAAGCTCCGCTGGAAAGGGCGGCGGCGGCGGCTCCTGAAGGCCCGGCCCGTCGGAGGAAAAAGTCGGACAAGCTGTGGCCGCGGTCCCGCCGGCCCTCTCGAGATATTGGCGCCTCCGAGGCCGGCCCAAAGGAGGGTTGCTGGGCCCGGAGGCCCTTCGCTGTGCGGGCGCCTCGCTCGGGCTGGTTTCCCCGGGGCCTCTTACGGCGGATAGGCGGCATTGGGCCCATTCAGTCCCGTCCCCCCGCCCAGCCTTGCGCTGGAGGGAAGAGCCGAGCCCGCCGACGGGGCCTTTTTGCTCCAGGATGTCCCTCGAGAGGAGGGCGGCTTTGTGCGGGGCCAGGCGGGAAACCCGCGGCTGCCTCTTTCCCATCCCCTCTGCTGGAAACCGAGCGGAGCGCCTGCCGGCCTCAGCGAAGAAAAAGGGCCCGAAAGGGCCGTCCGAAGCGCCGCCCCGTCGGCTCCAGGCGCCTCTTCCCGGCCGAAGCCCCACCCGGGGCCCTCGCCGCCCGTCGCCTCCAATGGGAAGGCAGAAGCCCACCCCTCGGCGCCGGGATTGGCCGCCGGGACACAAGCGCCGGGCTTTATTAACCGCGCCGCAGCCAAAGGATCCCGGAGTGCAACCGCGCGCGGTCCCGGCCCGCGCCGTCGCCCTGGCCCGTTCCATGCGCGCCCCCCGCGCTGCCGCTGCATGGCCCCCGGGCCCGCCATGACTTCGGTGCAGTGCGGAGCCCGACGCGAAGAGCCGCGAAGCAAGGCGGCCCCCGGGGACGACGCCATGCGGGGCCAAGCGGAGGCGGTGGCGGAGGAGGAAGAGGAGGAGGAGGAGGAGGAGGGGGCGGAAGGGGGCCAGAAGCCTCGCGCGGCTCTGCTGCCTTTTAGCGTGGAGGCGCTCATGGCCGAACCCCACAAAGCCGGGAGCGGGCCCCGCGAGGGCCTAGCTGAGCGCGGAGGGCAGGCGGCTCGCCCGAGCCCCCGCTCGGCCAGGGCTTCGGCCTCGCCCTCGGTCCCGCTCAGTCCGTTCGCCGTCGGAGCCTTCGCGCAAGTCCCCGAGGAAGCGTCGGTCAAGGCCGAGAGCCCGGAGAAGGCCGACCGCTCGCCCTGGAGACCCGCCCGCCGCTTCTCCCCGTCGCCGCCGAGTAAGTGGGCCGGTCCGAAACAACCCCCCGCCCTCCCCCGTCAGCAGCTCTCGGGCTCCGCCGCCGCCACCACGCAGGAGGCGCTTTTGTCCCGAGACGCCACTTGCACCTCGACTGCGGGATGCTCGCCGGGCGCCTGGGGGAGGGGGGGGAGGCTCGCCCGGTTCTTGCCCTGCGAGGTTACCGGGCCGCTTCCAGGCTCCTTAGCGCCTCGGTTTCCCCCGTCTTGCCTGTAGAGGAAGAGCCCGCCCTTCGGTTCTTTCTCCTAGCTCAGCCCGGCCCGCAAGCGCGGTGCCTGAGGAGCTCCCCTACGGAAAGGCCCAACAAACCCGGGGTCCAGGCCAAGTAGGTCCCTTGGGTGGGCCTCCCCTCCTTCTCAAGCCTCTCTCCCCAGAAGCGCTGGCTGACCAAGGCCGCCCGTCCCGTTGGGCTCCGAGGGCCCTCCCCTGCCCCCAAAGCTCGGCTCCACCTTTGCTGCTTCCCTCTTGGCAGCGCAGAGGTCTTCCACGGTTTGGGGTGAGCTCGACCCCGCTCTCCCACCCAGGGCTGTTCCCAGACTGGGGCCAGCGGGAGGTTCTTCTGGGGAAAAGGTGCCGTCCAAATGATCTGCCTGGACGTGCTGGAGGGGGGGGGGGCGGCTTTTCTTGTAGCCTCCCAGGCATTGTAAGTGTTAGAAAAGAGGCTCTTCTCCTCCGGCTTTTCTCCTCCCACAGACTCCCATGCCCCTTCCAGAGAGGGGGAAGTCTAGGGAAGTTCTCCATCCTTCAGCCCACGGGTGTCCGCCCCAATGGGTTTTTCCTTGAAGACATTTAACTTCCCATCCAAGAAGCTTCTTTGGGATCCTTTGGGACTCCTAGAGGAAGTGTGCATGCATGGGGCACAACCGCACTCCAAACCGCTTTTCTTTCCATGTAGGTGAAGTGGGTCTCTCCCCTGCTTAGGAGGAAGGTCCAGAGAGAATCCCATTTATTTATCTCTGCGGCCTGTCCAGAGAGACACACACTCCCCCCCCCCTGCCCTTCCAGGCACATCTTCTGCAGGGAGATCCTCCAAGTCTGCTCCTTGGCACCGCAGAGGTGTAAAAATGCCCTGTTTGAGCAGGCCGAGGAAGGAGCTCCTTCCCTTCCGGTCTGCCATGTGGCGCCAGCTGCCTCTCCAGAGGAGAAGAGAGGGGGATGGAAGGGGGGGGGGACTTTCTTTCTTGGTCAACCAGTCTTAAGACCAAAGTGTTGACAAGGAGCCCGGGCACTTTCGGCCCCAACACTCTCAGGGTGCTTCCATTCTCTGGCAGAGAGGAAGTCAACCTGGGCTTCCTTCCTAAGCCCAACGGGGGGGGGGGGGGAGGAGAAGGCCGAGGGCTTGGGAGAGCCCTCACCTCTAATAATGAAAGGACTCCCAACTTGTAAAGCAGAGCCCTTTCCACCCACCCCCACCCCCGACTTTTTTCCCCCCTGGGGCTTTCCAGAGTGAAAAGAGAACCCACCCTCCTTCCTTCCTGACCGTCAGCTAAAAGTCACCCAGAAACTCCTCGCCTCCATCGCAGAATAAATTCTGACCTCCCATCTTCAGGGAAGGGGATTGTGAGCCAGGCCGGGGAGACGCAGAAGGGACGTTGGGAACCGCAAGAGCCTTCCTTTCAAGCCCGGGAACTTTGCAGAGAAACGGGAGTCAGGGTCTGAGACCAGGCAGGGCGGGGGGTGGCCTCCGCACGCTGATCCGCTTTCCGGACGGACCGTGGGGCGGAGAGGCGCGGTAGAGACGGGCTGGGGGAAAAGCGGGAGGCAAAGGGCCTTCGGACGGGACGAATTGCCCCTAAATGACTGATCTCTCTCTCTCTCTCTCTCTCTCTCTCTCTCTCTCTTTCTGTCCCCCCCCCCCCCAAAAAAATAAAAAAAAACTTCCCTCGCAGGGCGCTCAAGCCCGCCAGCCTGCACGCTCCGCAAGCACAAGACCAACCGCAAGCCCCGGACGCCCTTCACCACGGCTCAGCTCCTGGCGCTGGAGCGCAAGTTCCGCCAGAAGCAGTACCTGTCCATCGCCGAGCGCGCCGAGTTCTCCAGCTCGCTCAGCCTCACCGAGACGCAGGTGAAGATCTGGTTCCAGAACCGGCGGGCCAAAGCGAAGCGGCTCCAAGAAGCCGAGCTCGAGAAGCTGAAGATGGCCACCAAGCCGCTCCTGCCGCCCGCCGCCTTCGGCCTCTCCTTCCCGCTGGGCAACCCGGCCATGGCCGGCGCCTCCCTCTACGCCTCCGGAGGCCCCTTCCAACGCAGCGGCTTGCCCGTGGCTCCCGTCGGGCTCTACGCGGCCGCGCACGTCGGGTACAGCATGTACCACCTGGCCTAGGCCGGCCGCAGGAGCAGGCCGGACCTTCCGCTCCCCTGGCGGGGCCTGCCTTTGGACGGACAGCTCTCGGGAGGCGCCGCGGTGCTTGGCTGCCACCCCACGAGGAAGGAGCGCGGCGCCCCGTGTACAATACTGTACAGTCGGAAAAAAAAAGTCGTTATCGTTTATATTAATAGCTATATTTGATAAAATAAATTAATTTTAAACGACAGCAGGCTGACCGGGTTGGACGCGCTGCCTTCGTCCCAGCCGACCCGCCAGACCTCCGCCTCTTTCTCGCTTCCGCGGCGGTTGAGCCGCCCACCGGCCCCGCTATCCCCGGACCCCTTTAGCCGCGGGGGCAGCAGGTTAACCCCGCGGAGGGGGGGGGAAGCTTTCGTTCACGCCAGAGAGCAAGTCCACGGGGGCCGAGCGGAAAGCGAGACCCGCCCAGGCGAGACCTCGCGGAGCGTCTTTGAGCCGCGTGGCCCCTCCGGGTGGGGGTGAGGGGGCTGATTCGAAGCTGCGACGAAAAGCGGTTTCCGCAGCGTCGTTTTTCCTCCGCCTTTCCGCGGACCGGACAGCGCTGATCGGCCCTTTACGAAGGAAGAGATGCGCGCCACGCTTTCCCTTGCAGAATCGCTACCGATGCGCTGTAGCCCCCAATCAAGGGAAATTTCGCCCTTCGGAGGACCAGTTTATTTGGAAGCCAATTTGGCCGAATCCAAAGAGACGTTTCTTCCCTCCCCAAGTAGCCCTTAAAGCGACCTTCAATTCCCAGGGGAAGATTTGCTAAAGGCAGCGGGGCTTCCGCTTTTAGGGAGAGGTCGAGTGGGCCAAAGGAGTAACTTGCTCCTAGCACACCTGGCCCAGGTACAGCCACTTTGGTCCCTGGAAGGAAAGGCAGGAAGCGGGCAGGAGAGAATCGCGGGAGAGAGACAGAGAGAGAGAGGAAGACACACACACAGAGACAGAGAGACAGACACACACACACACAGGGAGAGGGAGATACACACACACGCACACACAGGGAGAGGAGGAGAGGTACACGCACACAAACACACACGCAGAAAGCAGCTCTTCCCGCCTCCGTCTCTCCCGGAAAGTCGAACTCGCGGCCGGCCAAGTCTCGGCTTCAGTGGGGCGCCCAACCGGCCTGGGGCCGAAGGAAAAGGCGCTCGGCTCCTCCGAGGGCTCCCAGGTCCATTTCGGCGCCTGAATCGCGGAGGGGCTGCTGGTGCCGATGGGATTCGGGAAGACTCGACGGGGCCGACGGGTGCCGGTGCGGCGGCCGAGGAAGCGTCGTTTGCTTGAGTCGCGGCCGGCGAGGGAGACGCCCGGGAACCTCCGCCGGCCCATCCGCGACTTCGGAGGCTCCCGGGGAGCGAGGTGGAGGTCGGGCTCGACCGACGGAAAGCAGGAGCGGCCGCCCGGCAGGTCTCGGCTGAACGGGGGGTGGGAGCGAGGCAGCGCTCCGGTTGCGGCGTGGAAGCGCCTCCCGAGCAGAAGCGCTTGAATTTCGGCCTTTCCCGCCACGGCCGCCGAGCTGGAAGGGAAGCCGGCTCTCCTGCTGCGTCCGCGGAGAAGGGCAGTTGCCGCTTCCTCCCCGGGACTCTGTGCAAGCAGCGGCCGGAGATGCGCCCGCTCCCACGTCCAGCCTTTGCGCCGCTTTCCGAAACACCGCCGGCCCCCCCCCCGACTCTTCTAAAAGGGGGGAGGGAAGAAACGGGGGGGGAGGGGAGAGAGAGAGAAGCGAAGCTGAGCGGGCCACAGATCTGGCCTCCGTTCCCCCCCTCCAGCCAAAGGGTCAAGCGACCCAACCCTTTGGAGTGGCCCTTGCTGGATTCAAAGACGGGCAGCGAACCGGTTTGGGACCTGCCTTGGGTTCCCCAAGAGCGACCCGGACGTGGCGGGCGGGGGTTCTGCTTAAAGAGAGGAGGGGGCCGCCTTTGCAGGAGAAGATCCTAGGGTGGGTGGGAGTGGGGGGCAGCGACCAGGCCTGACCGTGTGCCGGATTGCAAAGGGTCCCAAAGCAGACGCAGATTTGGACTGCCACTCCAAAGCAGGTTGGTTTCTCAGCCGTGATCAAACCCAGTTGGAATCCTCCCCAATGGTGACAGGGATCTTTCCTGGTCTGCCTTGTGTCTACCTGCAGAGCTGCTGGTAAGCCAAAACCCCTCAAACCTTGATTGATTTCCTTTCCTTTTTCCTCTGTACCTAAACGGGTGCAGGACTTTAGGTGGAACTGGGACTTTAGGTGGAAACAGCCCAGCTGGGACCCAGACTTATGCCTGAGAAAGGAGAAGACAAATGGCAGGGATTTAGAAACGTGGCCTGGCCCCCAACATATTTGAAATGGTCCCAGTCTTGTGAGCTTCCTGAGACAAAGTTGAGTGTTAACCTCTCCTGGCCAATTACCCACCAGGATTGCTCAACGGCAGCGGCGTCATTCCAGAATGCAATTTTACAGTATTTAGCATTAGAAACTGAATTTATACAAAATCCGTTCTATTTCCCTGCATTGGAGCGATCAGTCTCTGGGTGTGGATTATTCCCCCTCCCCCCCAAGAACACTTATTCTTGACTTGTCTTTTAATCATGGGATAACAAATGATTCTCTTGAGCTGTGTGTACATGGTGTGTAAAGGTGCACCAGTGTCGCCTGTGCATCTCTTCCCCCTGCACCCAGTCTGTGCCTAATATTTCAGGGGCTCAACCCCACCACCACCACCACCCCACATCCTCCAACTTTAGAGAGGGGTCTGCTGTAACCGGAGATGGCAAAAGTCCACACCAGCTTGTCCCAACCTGTTTTCCCACCTGGCAAGTTAGCCAGCCCTAAACAATAGCAGAGACAATTGTCCTTTCCCTGAGAAAAGGATTCAGGTCAGTGAAATTCAAACCACGCTTAGTGGAAACAAACTGAGTTAGTCCTGCATTCTCCATCTCATAGGAAAATGTGATTCATCCCGTAAGGGTACTCAGCCCTTGATGTATTTTACAAATCCATATCTAGAAGATACCTTAAGAACATGAAAAACATAAGAGCAACAAATACTCTTCTTCTATCTTGCTGCCTTTTAATATATCTAATGAATAAGGCTAAAAAAATTGGAAGTTTGAAGAACTTAAAGGATTTAACTCTGATTGAACCCTGACATTCTTGTATATATATTTTACCAAGTAATCAAATTCCAACCTTCTTTTAAAGGTACTTGCCTTTGAGTGCATGACATTTTACTATGAACGTTAACAATATTTGAACACTGGAAATATTTGCATCACTGAAAAATAGGGAATCCTCTGAATGTTATCTCAAGGTTAGTGTCTAACTTTGTGGGAACTCAGTTTGAGATCTGGCCTTTGACAGAACTGCTTGCAGCTAATTCCTCAACTGTTTCTTTTACAATCATCTCTGCCAGCCACTCACTAGTTGACCTTATGGATAGCAATGGGCAGCTTCATGTAGTTCATGTTGCCATTGTTGGCAGCATCTTCATTTTTCTTTATTTTTTTGCTCCTTGGGCAAAGATGCTCCCTGCTATGCTTTATGGTTCCAAGGTCTGCAGCAAAGTAGCAGCAGCAACAGCAACAGCAACAACCACATTCAAGCAGTTGTGGCTTACAGCAAGATTGCCTTGTGTGTGTCTAACCCTTTCAGAGAAATTTGCTCCTGGGCAGGGAGGGACTTCAGAAAGAATCCTGAACTGTTGCAAAGAGATCAGGTGTCCCATCACCCACTCGAGAAAAAAGACCCACTCCCATTTTGCTGTCTGCTTGGCTCTTTCCTGCAGGCTTCAGTTCCTGAGAGAGCAATGATTAGCAGCCCTGATCTAAAGAGGAGAGCCCATGGAAGCCTTGGTCCTACCAAGCATCTTTCCCAGTTTTCTTTCTGCTCACATCGCAGCCCCCTCCGCCTTTCTCGGCACCCCTGACAGCTGAGAGGCTTAACGTGGGTGCTGTGCCCAGCGAGGGCAGATCCCATACTGTGCATGCTCCTGCAGCCAGTTCCTGCTCATAAAAATTAAGGATGCTGGATATTAACTCTTTGGAAAAAAAAAAAAACACAACCCGATCAAAGAAAATAGCCAATGGACTCGCCACCCACCACCCCAGGCCTGACTCTGGCTAAAGGAAAAGGGATTGCCCACTCATCCGCGCAAGAGAAGGTTGGAAACTGGTCTGTGTGGAGCTCCATCCTTCCAAATCACTTTCCATATTGGAGGCCTAATTTTGGAATAACCTGGGAAAATCTGGAATCACATCCAGGCTCTGTGGGTCCCTAATTATGACAGGAAACAGCCTTTCAAATAATTATAGGGATCTTCCCACGGGTAGGAAGGAATTTATGTTTGTTTTTTCCACTTCTGGGCTGAAGCTTGGCTCAGCCCCCCTCCCCCTGCCCCCCATCTTCCGAGTCCCCTTGGGCCCTTTCAGCAGATGCTCTGACAGAGAGAGTCTTTCTTAAAGTTGCCACAGCTTAGGTGTCCTAGTGGGGAGTCCTAAACAGGCCGAACTTGTGCCACTGCCAGCTGCTCTGGAGTCCAGAGGGCCCTCCCAGGTCCCTCCAGGCCACGTGGTCAACAACCAAAACCAGCCGGAGGTTCCACCAAAAGCTTAGAGGGTGCCTGCCAGAGAGGCCTGCCATGTGTATCTCGGGCGATACAGGCCCCACTTCGTCGGAGGAAGCACCACCCTGGATTGGTCACCCACAAGATGAAAAGGCTTTCCTGCCCATCTCCAGGGCTTGGGTTCAATGCATTACCTGGTTGGGCTAAATCCAGAAGAGGCCCCTGTGAGTCATAGCTGCAGGTGGCTGATGATCATTTTTCTCTCCTTATCGAGAATTCCCGCTTTGCCATTATGGTCGAAATAATGTGCAAAGCCCAGCGGAATTTCACAACTTAAGAGGAATGGCAACAACCTGCCTCCTTTGGCACAATTAGAAAAGAAACCCATTTTTCAGAAGCAGAGAAAGCAGAATGGAAAAAAAATATATACAGAGTTGCATCACGGTTGTCGATCTGAGGATTAGGCTGTTTCGAGGACTGAAAGTTGATAGCCTGCTCGCAAAATCGAGAAGTAGCTAAATACTGGGAAAGATCTGCTGACTCGATTTTGTTTGATTTAGTTGCTCTGACAAGTTATGGATCTACTCACTGCAGTAGAATTTAAATGTGTGGCTTTATTAACTGGTTAGTTATGAAGACCCACCATGACATATATGTCTCTTATCCTTCCTTAAGCCTTTCATTGTCAGGAAGAGCACAAAAAGATTGGCAACTAATAGATGTAGTCATGGAAAGTAGATGCTTATGCAAAATTAAAATTAAACATTTTTATGTGTAATTTTTATTTTCCTGTTCTGGATTTGGATACTCTGGAAAACTGTTATATGAGAGGGATGCTGACTGAAGATCTCCAACTACCAAAATTGCATTCTGCTGAAATACATCAGCCAAAATTATTAACCAACGTAATTCTAATATCTGTTTATTGCTTTCCTTAGAATTCTTGTGTCACACCTGGGAGAGCGTCCAGATAAGAGGGCATGTTATGGATTAAAAAAAAATAGCAGATCAACCATGCCATGTTTGTTAGCCCTTGCAATCTTCCAGAACCTCACTCACCGGCCATTTCCTCCAGGACTGAGACTTTATGTGACAGTGGAGTAAACCATGGTTGTTTCTTCTCTTTACCTCACTTGTGGCTTTTGGGTGGAGAGGTTGGAGATCTTTCCCAGAATTCCCTTGTGTTTGTGCTCTGACCAAGTCAGGGCTGGGATGCAGATCCTCTTTCTGGGGGCCCCTTGACCTCTTCTTTCCAAGGTCCCCCCCTTTTTGTGCTGGCCCTCTTGCTATTCCCAGATGGAGGTGCTCAGCCCTTGTCAGGATGAGGGACCAGGCCCCACAGCTGCCTCTCCTCCTTTCTCTCTCCTTTCTGACAGTGAGGACAATCAACCAGTGGAACAATTTGCCTTCAGAAGTTATGGGAGTTTCATCCTTGAAGGCTTTTAAGAAGACACTAGGCAACCATTTGTCTGGAGCAGGGATTGGACTAGAAGACCTCCAAAGTTCCTTTCCAACTTTCCTTCCAACGTTCCTCAGGGGTGAGGCTGGCCTTGGGCTGTGGTGGTGAGGGAGAGGGGCTCTCACTCAAAGCAGGAGAGCCTTGCAACCCCTCACCCACCCACCCACCCACCTAGTCATCTCCAAACAAAGCCACCCCTCCTTCCTCCTCTCCTGCTCTCCTTTGGATGTACAACTGGAGGAGGAGGAATGCATAATTCACCCGATAAAACCTTCATTCTGTGGCAATCTTTCCAACAAATGCAGCAGTATTGCATATTTTCATACATTAATGCCAGGTCCATCAGCATAATCCATAAATAGCTTCCACATGTTTTTGAAGAAATCTCCCCTGTTCTGTGTTTTATTAATCACTCTCCCAAGAGGTGAAATTTGAGTGAAGTCAGCCATCCTTCCTGCCTCTGCAAGGGCACCCGCTCTTCCCGGAAAGTGCCCCTTCATCCCTCTACATCTCAGCTGCCTCCCTGGAGAAACAGACCCACCCTCAGCAACAGAGCCATTTGGGGGGGGGGGGTCATGAAGTTGGTATTCCTGGGCTGCCATTTAAGAGCCGGCCTGGCAGGACTGCATCCGGCTCTCCCACCACAAATGGGCTGCTCCCAGGCCTGACCCCTGAGTGTTTCCACAGAACTCAGTGCGGGCAGAGTAAAAGATTACAACCTGCACGAAGAGGAAAAGGGATCTCCTCTCACTGACTCTCAAGGTTAACCCCCCAGTTTGCAACCCCCTTGTGGCTTTGAAGTGTGAAGGGCAGGAGGGTTGACCTTTATAAAAAGAACTTTAGGCCAGGTTTGATTTTTCCCACCAGGAACACAAAAAGAGAAGAGTGAAATCAGAATCCAGCACGAGGGATGGAAAGCGCTGCCTTTTCCATCTTGGCATAGACGTAGAGGGTCGCTGGCTGAGCTGGGGAAAGAGTTGCCTTTCCCTCCTCCTCCTCCTAGATCCCTGAGAAACACCCCCCCCCCAGCAGCAGCAGGTGATGCAAGCATGGAGGGGGGCTCAGGCCCCTCTCCCGTAGGGCCTTGGCCTTGCTCTGCCCAGAGGAGGGGCATAGCTGCTTTCATGAAGAGGGGGCCCTCCATCGCGGGCCCTTACCTTTCTGATGGGAAAGGGAGAGCAGAGCACAGGGTGCAGTGAGGAAACCGAGACCATCCTTCTTCATAGAAAAGAACAGAACGGAAGTAATGGAAATAGAAATGGAAAGAACAGAACAGAACATAGAAAATGCAGAACAGAATACAGAAAATAGAAAAGAATGCAATGGAATGAAATTGGATTCTTGATTGGCCAAGCGTGTTTGGACACACAAGGAATTTATCTCCAGTGCATAAACTCTCAGTGTACATGCAAAGAGCAAAATGATACTGTAGGTCATAGATCAGTTACAATCAATAATCATCAGATATGACAACAAGTGCTCAATCACAGATACTAACAGGAGAAGATATTAGGAAAGATGAGAAGATGAGAAAGATAATTTCCATACAGCCTGTTAACATGGCTAAAATATCTTTAGGCCTAAGACAGTGCGGTGGGAATTAGGGGTTCATCAGAGTAATTGTTTTGAGCACAAACCTTCTGACCAGGAGGACCTTTTTCTCGCTTGTGGCCAGTCACTGTCCAGGTTGCTCTGAGCAGGATCTGGACCGAAGCACCAAATGCCGAAACTTTCTCAAGGGCTCTGAATGGGTGGATATGCTCAAGCCCAGCAGAGCCCCAGCCCACGCGCAGAGTTTCTTGTCCAGCAGCATCTCAGCAGTTTGAGAACTTTCCTTGGAAAGTTCTTGAGTCAATCTGGTTGGACCCAATGCCGCTTGCAGACACTCTGCCCCCGCCTGAGGGTTGGCGGGGCTTGTGCAGAGTTGTGGGTCAAGAGAGAGCTTGAGCCACAATGGCTCCCACCCCAGCAGCTGTTTGCCAGCCACCAGCCAGGCCCAGCCGTGGCAATGGAGCCGGCAGTGTCAGTGAGGCCTGCAAGCATTGGAAAACTGGGTGGATGATTTAATCATAGGTGCTGGTCTTGTAAAAATTACTTGTAAGAATTGAAGGAGAATACAGGGTTTGTTTAAAAACTGTAAGAACTGAACTTTGAATTGAAATCTTGGAGTTTTTATTCCACTAGGTAATGTTCCAGAACAATTCCACTAGTATGAAATGAACCAATGGAAATTACTATAAGACCCACGCTGAGAGCTGCAGGAGAGAAATTTGCCTCAGGGTGGGAAAAAGGGGCCTCCACAGGCTGAGAAACCCATAGATCCACCAGGCAGGATCTCTGATTCATCATTCCTGGGACCGGATGAAAAACCCCATCGCAGCCACGACAAAACAACAGAACAGCGGTTTGGCTAAATTTAAGCCAGAAATTGAATATATTTTGTGTGTCACAAAACAAGGGAAACTCCAGCTGTCAGATTATGATTTTAAAGAGGGAAATAATGTGAAGAAAGTAATTGGAAACAATGTAAAGGTTTTTTAAAAACCTTTTTTTTTTTTAATGCAATCGTCAGTTGGGCACGATGGAAGGAAATTTAAAACTAGGCTAATATTAGTTATTATTCAAAACTTCCCTAATATTAGTCCTCTTCTTGTTCATTTTATCCATTTTCTTGGTGGCCTGGCAGCTCCCTGGGGCTGGACCAGGGAGGGGCTCCTCCCATGGGGGGGGGCTTCCCCTTCATGACCCCCAGACAGCGCCTATTCTGCCTGTCCTGTACAACTACTGTACAAAGGCAGATAGATCAACTCCACAAAACATCCACACAGTCTTTTTTATTGGTTCATCAGGCATCCTGTCAACTCACATTTATGATGAGGTTCTGTTGAGGTAATTCCCCTTAGGAGAATGAGCGCATACAGGGAGACGTATAGAGAGTAGTGTTGGAATAATACACACTCAGTACACAGATACACTGTACAGTTAATGAAGGTTTTTACTTCCAGAAAGGTTAAGCAAAGTCCAAAATAAGCAGTCCAAAATCATTCACAGGTTGATCAGTCAGTTTTTCAATTCGGGGATATTCCAGTAACAAATTCCAGTGTCAAAAACAGTTCAGTATCAGACTTACATTAAATCCAGTAATATCAGTCAATTAGGAAAATTGGAGCAACAGCAATACTTTCCAACAGAAGGAAATAAAGATACACTCTCTTCTCTTCTGAGACTCAGACTAAAACAATCCAGGTTTCTGGCTCCATCTTATGGCCGTTTGAGAAACCACACCCAATTGCATGTTCTTGCATTCCCTTAAAGAGATAGCAGTAAAATGTTTATCCTGGTTTATATATTTCTAACCCAAATACCTGTTAGGTGTTTCATATTCCTAACAGGTTCTTCTTAATGTCCAATCCTTCGCACATCTGAATGGTGGTGTAGGAAGATAATAAACCCTCATCCCCATGATGGTTGAAGCGACTGCATGCTATGGTGGATTCAGGCAAGAGCGAAGGAGCCTCCCCCAATCCAACAAAGGTCAATTTAGTGACCAATCCAAATTACAGATGTGACCACGTGACATGGACTACATTTCCCAGGATACCTTAACTACATTTACCATAATGCATTCCCTTAAGGGGACAGCTCACAAGTCCTAACTAACTATCCCAAATCCTATTAACTCCAAACTGTCTGGACAGCACAGCGCCCAACCAGCAAGTGGGAAGGAGGGGCTGGGTGGCGTCAGAGATCTGCTGCAGCTGCTGGGCCCCTCTGAGCCTGGGAGAAGGTCCCTCAAAGAGGGGAAAGATTTCTCTGTCTGTGTGCCCCCCACATGTCATTTCTTCCTGGGGGCAAAGGCTTCTTTTAAACTGATTGCCTTGCTGGCCCTGGGACTGTCTGTTCCTTTGGCAGGAAGACTCAGGGCCTTTCTGGAGGGGCGGGGAGCAGGAGGGGGGGAGAAATTGCCAGTGTTGCATTGCAAGGAAATTGGGCTGCTCTCCTCTCCCACCCAAGCTCAAAGTGGCTCCAAGGGGCATGGGGGGGGGGGCCGAGAGGAGGTGCCCCATCCTCTTTGACCCGCATCTCTAGCAATTCCTTTGAACTCCTATGCAGGTGAGGAGGAAGTGCAACCCAAGAGGGACTCTCTCTGTGGCTCTTACAGGAGTTTGAAAAGTGTAAAAATACTATGCCAGACTGGAATACGGAGCTGGTAAAACAGAATATTAAAATAAAACCATCCCTGACTAAGCATCATGATTCCTCCCCTTGAATGATATAGTGAAAAGTGTTTCTTCAATCAATTAATTACATTCCAACACACCTACTACCGTAATCTTGTTGTTGTGCTCTCATGTGAGGAGAGGGAGGGAGGGAGAAGCTTCTGGAGATCCGGACCAGTCCTTGTGTGAAAGGACTTGGGAGAAACCTGCAGACCATCAACAAGGTACTTAGCAGGCACAAACATTCCGTACTAGCTGGAAATGCTGGCTTGATTGTTCTCTTTTAAAAGATAAATACGTTTTGTTTTGTGTCCCCCCCCCCCCCCCCGTTGCTCCTCAGTTGCCGTTTTTACAACTACATTGGCCACTGATTTGTAATTGGGAACAGCAACATTTTCAGCTTCAAAAACATTATTATTTTGAAACATTATTCAAAAACAGCTTCAAAATTAGAAAGCCCCATTAAATTTTATGACACCAAAAAAAAGTTCACAATCATATCTGTTATCAATAAATCAATTTAATTGGCAAATTTTAAAAAAATGAATGGAGTAAGAAATTGAGGTTCCCCTTTTGTCTAAAGTCTAAACAATGGGAAATTGTTTTGCCTCAGTGTCAAAAATTTCGGAAGATCTTAGATTAGGGTTTATTCAACCAAAAATAATGTTTCAAACTCATTGAACTCATTGTGTTTGAATAGAAAATAAATGGGCAAATCACCAATTTTTTGAAATGCAATTAAAATACCATTTTGTTGGAGAGTCATTAAAACATGTCCTAAAGTTATTATACTCTGCGCTGGGAAAGGTGATTAAATCTATTAATTTAACTCTAAGATATGATTTAATATTTTTTTGGGACATCCCTATTCTTTTGAACCGATGACGTGGAAATGGGTGGCAGGACCACAGAGTGGAGCCCCTGAGCATCTCTCCTTGCCCCAAGAGAGGTCCCCAAATGGGGGGGAAGAGATGAATGCCTGCGGGGCTCCCATTACTGGGAAGGGGGGAGCCTGATGTGAGCTGCTCCCAGGCGTCGGTTCCACACAGAGGATCCCAATGAAATATGCTCATCTTTCCTTTGAAGGGGTTGCATAAAACTTCCCCCGTCCATGCATATCTACAAGAAGTCTTTTGCTTTCTTTTTCTCTTTGTGGATGTGGTTTTATTTTTTTCCCCCTCTGTGTTATGTTTTATTTGGAAAACCAAGCAAAAAAAATTAGGAAGCTTCGGCTCCATCTTTTCCACAGGCTGGCTTGTATCTCCGTCGCTTCGAGTTGGGTGCAAAAGGTCTGCTCTCTGTTCCGGCATTGCCCTCCGCTCTTCCTGCAGGCCTTTCTGGGTGCGGTGCTCAAGCTGTCTCACCTGCTGGTCCCTTGGAAGAAAGGGGATGGGGGGAGGGTGGGGGGAGCCTGCGAAGTCCTTGGGAACCACCGCAGAGGAGATCATGGAGGTCGGTGGTGACACAGAGGCTGGGAGATACAAGCTAAGGGGAGGCGGTTTTGATTTATTCAGCCAAGTTAAAGTGGACTCTTTTTTTTTAATAGTTACAACAAAACAGAACAGGTTGTAAGGGTAAGCTGTGCAATATTTGGGGTTGGATCATGATGGCAAGAAGACGATTGGACAGCTCCATCCTCTGATGCCAGGTGCAGCCCAGAGGCTTCCTGGTCCTTCAGACAGAGCACCCTCAGAGGCTCTTCTCAGGACAAGGGGAGGGCTGGTGGGAGGAAGGAACCCTCTCCCCTTCCCTCAGTTTAGGCCCCAGAGCACCTGGAGACCTTGCAAGCTCTTTCCCACTTCAGCTCCTGGGTTTCCACGGTGGGCTTCCAATCCGGGCGCAGGTGTGACCTAGACCTGGCTGGGAGGCAGCTGCTTTGGGAAGGGAGGGCGGAGGCTGCATCTGCAGGAGATTAGAGCCAGAGGAGGAGGAGGAGGAGGAGGAGCTGGGAGGGCCACTAAAGGGCCTGTTTCCAAGAAGCCAAAAGCGGCCCTGCACGGGGCCCGGGACACAGCGATCTGAGCATGCAATCTGGTTTTGTTCTAAACTGGGGCCGCTGGGATCAATGCGAGCCGTTGTCTGGCACGATCCAGTTATTTGCCCCGAAGAAACAATTAACTACCCATCTCTCCGCCCACCCGTCTGTCACCCGAGGGTGGGGGTGGGGGGACATCACTCAGCAACCCTGCACACAAGGCAAAGAGGCCTGGCCGGGTCCTAGACAGGGGCGGTGTGTGAGTGTGTGTGTGGGGTGTGTGGGGGTGTATCAGAAACCTAAGGCCAACGAAGTAGATGCCTCCTTTCTGTTTTTGTTCATAAAAGAGGTTCCCATGGAAGGCCTTGGGGTAGGTGGGGCAGAAGCCACTCAACAGCCATTCCATCCCTCAAGAGCCTTCCAGAAAGGAGCATTTCATCAGTCAGAATAGAGCGGGAAGGAACCCTGGAGGTCTTCTAGTCCAACCCCCTGCTCAAGCAGGAGACCCTGTACCATTTCAGACAAGTGACTGTCCAGTCTCTTCTTGAAAAGTTCTCCAAAGCAATCCTTGCCAGTGGTTAATTGTCCTCCGTTAGGAAGTTTCTCCTCAATTCCAGGTTGCTTCTCTCCTTGGTTAGTTTCCATCCATTGTTTCCTGTCCTGTCTTCTGGTGCTTTGGGCAAGAATTTGACCCCCCTCCCCTTTGTGGCAGCCCCTCAAATATTGGAAGATTGCTATCATGTCCCCCGCAGAGCCAAATCCTGCAGCCGTTCTTCGTATGTTTTAGTCTCCAGGCCCTTCATCATCCTAGCTGCTCTTCTCTGCATTTTTCCCAAAGTTTCAACCTCTTTTTTGTCATGGTTTTTTTTTTTTTTGGGGGGGGGGGGTGTAATCCAAAGCTTACAGCATTCCAGGTGTGGCCTTGATTCTATGCTTCTGTTACTGTTAATCTTCTTATCACTCCTTATCACCTATCCCCTCCCAATTGTGACTGTAGGACTGTAACTTTGTCGCTTGTATCCTTACAATTTATATTGTTTCCTAGTATGATTTAATTGCTTATTGTATCCTGTGACTTTCATTAAGTGTTGCATATTATGATTCTTAACAAATGTATCTTTTATGTACACCATCAGCATTTGCACCAAGACAGATTCCTTGTGTGTCAATCACACTTGGCCAATCAAGAATTCTATTCTATTCTATTCTATTCTATTCTATTCTATTCTATTCTATTCTATTCTATTCTATTCTATTCCTATTCTACCCTATTCCTATTCTATTCTAATTCTATTCCTATCTGATTCTATTCTAATTCTATTCCTATCCTATTCTATTTCTATTCTATTTCTATTCTATTCTATCCTTTCCTATCCATCCCTATTCTTTTCTAATTCTATTCCTAACCTATTCCTATTCTATTCTAATTGTATTCCTGTCCCATTCCTATTCTATTCTATTTCGATCCTATTCTATTTCTATTCTATTCTGTTCTATCCTTTCCTATTCTATCCTATCCTATCCCTATTCTTTTCCTATCCTATTCCTATTCCTATCCTAATTCTATTCCTATGCTAATTCTATTCCTGCCCTACTCCTATTCTGTTTTCTTCCACTCATCCCCTTTCCTGCAGCGGCTAAGGCCTGCTGCTGAACTGTCAGCCCACCAGGGGGCACCAGCTCCCCCTTCCCCAAATGCAGCCCTTCCTTTTTTGTGATTCCAGCCAAAGGGCTCTGAGAACATTTCAGCCCCCCCCCCCAGCGCACCCCCCCCCCAGCTGCCTTTGAAGCCTTCCAGCAAAACAGCACCCTCAGATGGGATGGTAGCCCTTTCCAGGCTGAAGAAGGGCCTGCCGAGCCCTCTGCCCAAATTGCCGAGTTGGGGGGAGGGGGGTGCTTGCCCCCCCCTCAGAGCCCATGGGGGGGGGGCTTTTCTGGGTGGAAAGAGGCTCCAGGATCACAAAACACGGAAGTGGGAGGGGGCCCTGCTAAGGCCCTAAGCCCAAGGTCCCCCGAAGGCCCCTCCTTGCCTCGCCCCCTCCCCAGGCCCAGGCTGAGCCAGCCATAGAAGAATTTGACAGGCAGACATCCAGAAACAGCAGCCTTGGGGGGCCTGGGGCAGTGGGGCCTAGTGGCCTAGCCCTAGGACCAGAGCTGGGGTCCTTCTTCCCCGCTCCCTCCCCTGCCAGCCGTGGTGTTTGGAAGGAGCTCTGGAGGCAGGCAGGCCAGGAGCAGGAGGAGAGCCCAGGCCAGGGAGCTCCCGCTCTCGGGTGGGGTGGGGTGGAGGGGCTCAAAAGGAACCAGGGGGTTCAGAGGCCAAGCCAGGTCACAGCCCAGCTGGTGCAGGGAGACCCAGGATCCCTTGCAAGGAGGCAAGAGAAGCGCCTTCCTCCGCCGGCTCTTTCAAGCGCATCCCTGCCTCGGTTCTCCGGCTGGAAAAGAGAAGCGGCTTTGCTGCCATTAGGCCAAGCCAGAGCGTTACGGCCTTGTCAACAGCCAGAGACACCAAGCAAAGCCACTTGCTTCCCATGATTTCCCTGCCTTCTCCCAAGGCGGCAACTAGGACCACCTGCCTGTTCCAGAACCAGATCCAACAATGAGGCCGTTAAGAGGAGCCGGTTCTGCTGGTGGAAGGCGAGTGGGGGGGGAGGGGGGGCAGGGGAGGGAGGCACTTCTTGGAAGTCTTCCTCAGCCCCAGAGCCGCCTGGCCAGGGGCACCAGAGGGCCGGAGAGCAGCAAGCCCTGTTGCAACTTCTGGGTAGTGGTAAGTCATCGAACCCAGGGCTCTCTCTTCCTTCTGGGGCTCCACAGAGTACATCTGCTGCATCCTCTTTGCCCTGGAGAGGACTTTGCCCTCCCTCCCTCCCTCCCCGCTCCTCCCCAGGGCCACAAAACTGCAGAAGATTTTTGCAGAGATCTCTGGATGCGGCTGCTGCGCTCTCCTCCGCCTCCCTCGCTGGCTCTGTTCCTCCTTTCGAAGAGCTGCTTCAGTTTCCAACCATCATCGTCTTCTTCGTCTCCTCTCTCTGAATGGAAGCCCCCTCACGCCGTCTCTGGAGAGCGAGGAAGGCTGGAGGTGGAACATGGGGGGGGGGTCGCCATAGGCCCCAGGGCAGTGCAACCAAAGCTCTGCCCCTTCTTCGTCTGCTCACGGACTCTTGAGCATGTTCAGAGGGCTCCAGGGAGACCCTCTGCCCTCGCAGCCACTCACTGACCCCATCCCCTCCACCGACCCCGCCTGGCCCAACACGGGGTGGTGGTGGCGGAGGAGCCAGATATTTCTTGCCCGCTGGGAGGAAGAGAGGGAGGGGGGGAAACTCCCCCCTGGCTTCTTTTAATGCAGAGCTTTTCTCAGGTTTCATTCTCATTTTATTGGCTACTTGTTGAACCAGAACACCTTATACTTTATATACACACAGGTGAGCATGACTTCTGTTTGTGACAATACATAATATATTATTTAGGTAATACTAGCCGTAAGAAAACACGCGCACACACAGAAGGAGCGCCTCCCAATTAGCCAACCTAGGAAGGCGGATCATTGCGTGAGGCTTGGGGGAGTGGGGTGGCGGCCAGGGGAACCTGCCATGGAGGGAGCGGGGCCAGCCAGGCCCAGAGCCTCCGTGAAGGGCGTGGAAGGGCAAAAGGCAGGGGGCCTTCCCAGCTGGGCTACGACTTCCTCCCTCCCGGGGGAATTGGGTCCTTCCAGGAGCTGCAGCCCAACGCCTGGCCCTCAGCTGCTGCCTGCCAGGGATCGAAGGAAACCTCGGGGAGGGGGGTGCCTATAGGGAGCCTGGCCAAGGAGGCCCCCCTTTCCTCTTTGAAGAAAGTGCATTTCGTTCCTGGCGGCCTTCCGCCTGATGCCAATGGAGCAGGTCCCTGCTGCTCCTCTGCCAAGGAGATCCAGAGGTGGCCGGGAGCGGAGAAGGGAGGGAACATGGAGAGGCTGCCTGGAAGGGCCTTGCTCACTTAAAAACTACCCACAGGGGAAGCACCAAACCACGGGAGTCACCCAGGACATGCACAGACAGCAGCGTTAAGCATTACTGCCCACGGGAGTCACGAGCCTCCGGGGAGGGGGGGGGAAGGGATCAAGAGTGCCAAGCAAAGCAGCTGGTCCAGAGCCATTCTAGCTCGCCAATGGCAGGAGGAGGAGGAGGGAAGGGCAGACCTGCACAAATCTCCCAAAAGACACCAGGGGGAGACACAGAGACGCATCTGCCAGAAAGGGCTTCATGGCCCAGTCCTCCCTCCCTGCCTCCCTGGAGGGCACAACACACCAGGTTCAGAAGGGAGCCGGTTGAGGGAGATGCACGGCCCTCACCCACACAAGAGACAGGAGCAGGAGGGCCACTTGGGGGCTGCAGCCACGCCCAACCTGGGAAGTGACCTTTTCTGACAAGAACTGGGCGGGGCGAAAGGAGCCCGGGAAAATTGTGAGACTTCACCAAACACAGAACACACAAATGGATCTGGAAGACCCCGACTGCCGGCCCTCAAGGGAAGGAGGACAAGGAGAAGCCCAGAGGAACCGGTTCTCCCGAGAGCGGAGATCAGCAGCAGGGGCAGCTCTGGATGGCCTGGAGACTACGGCTGCTCTCTGGGGCCCAGGGAAAAGGAAAGGGAGCCTCGCTGGGAACCCCAAAGGAAAAGCAGCGTCTGGTCAGCCTCCCAGACCTCGGGGACTGACCAGAGGCAGGAAGCTGGGTTTCAGCCCCCCTCCCTTCCTCGCTCCTCCCTGGCTCATTCTTCCAAGGTTCCCGAAGGGGCGGATTCTGAAGGAGTTCTGCTGCGCCAGAGAGGGAATGCAGTGGGGAGCCGAGGGAACGGGCACACCAACAAAAACAGGGATTGTCTGGAAGTTGGGATTGGGCTGAAGAGCCCAGGTGGGTCCCTCTGCCTCGGCCATTGGTCCATTTCCGTTTCCTCCCTCCTGCTTCTTCAGAACTGAACCCACTTGGACGGCTGAGCAGGCTGGCTGGGAACTGCACTGGGGGGGGGGGGGGGGAGAGAGAGGCAGGGAAAGGATTAGGAGAGAGGCTGGGGGCCTCAAGGACCAGCTTCTCCCCCCCCATCTTCCCAGAGAGATCTTGAAGCAAACGTCCCTCTGCCCAGGACGGAATCCCAAAAGGAGGAGAACCTGACTGCGCCAGAGGTCAAACTGGAGGGAGGAGGAAGAGGAAGAGGAGGAGGAAGAAGAAAAAGAGAAGAGGAGGAAGAAGAAAAAGAGGAGAAGAAGAGGAAGAGGAAGAAGAGGAGGAAGAGGAAGAAGAAAAAGAAGAGGAAGAGGGAAAAGAAAAGAGGAAGAAGAGGAAGAAGAAAAAGAGGAAGAGGAAGAACAGAAGAAAAAGG
>BLBF01000078.1:1212283-1242874 GCA_015471245.1 Laticauda colubrina | reverse complement strand
AAGAGGAGGAAGAGGAAGAAGAGGAAGAAAAGGGGACGAGGAGAAAAAAGAAGAGGAAGAGGAAGAGGAGGAAGAAGAGGAAGAAGAAGAGGATGAGGAGAAAAAAGAAGAGAAGAGGAAGAAGAGGAAGAGGAAGAGGGGGGAGAGAAGGAGGAAAAGGAAGAAGAAGAAGAGAAGAAGAAGAGGAAGAAAAAAAGAAGAGGAGGAAGAAGAGGGAAAAGAGGAAGAAGAAAGAGGAAGAGGAGGAAGAAGAAAGAGGAAGAGGAAGAAGAGAAGAAAAAGGACGAGAAAAAAGAAGGGGAAGAGGAAGAAAAAAGGAAGAGGAGGAAGAGAAGGCGGAGGAGGAGGAGGAAGAGGAAGAGGAGGAAGAAGAAAAAGAAGAGGAAGAGGAAAAAGAAAAGAGGAAGAGGAGGAAGAAGAGGAAGAAGAGAAAGAAGAAAGAGGACGAGGACGAGGAGAAAAAAGAAGAGGAAGAGGAGGAGGAAGAGGAAGAAGAAAAAGAGGAGGAAGAGGAAGAAGAGGAAGAAAAGGGGATGAGGAGAAAAAAGAAGAGGAAGAGGAAGAAAAAAAGGAAGAGGAGGAGGAAGAGGAGGAAGAAAAAGAGGATGAGGAGAAAAAAGAAGAGAAGAGAAAGAAGAGGAAGAAGGGGAAGAGAAGGAGGAAGAGGAAGAGAAAGAAGAGGAGGAAGAAGAAGAGGAAAAGGAAGAAGAGGAAAAGGAAGAAGAAGAGGAAAAGGAAGAAGAGGAAAAGGAAGAGGAGGAGGAGGAGGAAGAAAAAGAAGAAAGGGTCTGTGTGGCTGGGCAAACGAGAGAGATGAAGAGAGAGGCAGGTCCCCTCCCCTTTTTTTTGACCTGTTCACCCCGAGAAAAGCCGCCCCTCCGTTCACCCCGAGAAAAGCCGCCCCTCCGCAGCTTCCCTTTTACCTGGGCGCAGTGCTGAAGTCTCCCCAGAGATCTGCGGTGGCTGGGAGCAGGGCAGGTGGGGGCCCCTTGGAGGTGGCCGAAGGTGACAGGTCGAAGTCTAGGAGGATATCTGGGGGGGAAAGGGGGGGCGGTTCGTGGTTTGGAATACAGGGGGGGGGGGAAGGGGGGAGGCCTCCTCCAGCCCCTCCCAGCCCTCAGAGAGGATCTAAGCCAGACGGCCAGGCTGCGGCTGCTGCGGCCTCTTCAGGCGTTGCTCCGGCCAAGAGAGGCAGAGGAGGATCCTCCTGGGCTGCGTGGGCCCCCCCCCGGGACCTCCCAAATATGCCCCCACAGTGTGCACAGGTGGTCCTCGACTTAGGACCCCAAGCGAGCCCGTGGTTTAGGTTGTTAAGTGAGACGCCTCTTAAGTGAGTTTTGCCCCATTTTGCAACATTTCTTGCCACCACTGTTAAGCGAATCCCTGCAGTTGTTAAGTGAGTAACTACCATTGATTTTGCTGGTCAGTCAGTCACCAAAGCGGATGGCGAGAGCCCCAGGACACAGCAAACAGTCCTAAGTGGGAGGCAGCTGCCAAGCCCCTGGGGTCTGGTCACTGCGAAGGTCCTTCACTTGGGAAAAGTGGCCCCAAGTCCCTTTTGGCCGTGCCTTCCTTTGAACGGTCACTAAAAGAACCGCTCTAAGTCAAGGACTGCTTGCGCTTTCCTTGGACTGAGAGACACACAAAAGGGAGGTCACTGGGGGGGGATCCCTGGCCGATCCAAAAGCCTGGCCTTTCCTTGGAGCGGCTGCCCAGCCAGGTGGAAGGAGGCCTGTCCAGGGGCTCCTCCTCCTCCCGAGGGAGAACAGGGACGCCCCCATCCCGACTCAGGAAGATGCAAGGGGCATCTGCTGCCCCCCTCCCCACCTCTCCTGAGCACCTGCTGGGGGAGGGGGCTCATCCCCGGGACCCCCATCCCTCAGGAAGCAGGACGTTACCTGTGCTGCCAGCACTGCTGGACTTGGGCACGGGGGGTGGAGTCACATGGTTGGAAATGGCTGTCGAAGAAAGAGGGGGAACTGGGGGGGCAGCAGGAGTGGCCATTTTGCCCCCTGGGGGTGGGGGCAAAAGGCTGAGTCCCCCTGAGCCAGCAGGGCGGGGCTTCGCTGGCCCACTTTTCTTGGTGGGCATGTTCTGCATAGGGAGAAAGGCGGCGTTAGGAGGAGTCTCCCGGAATCACAGGGCACCCCTGAAACCCCAGCCAGCAGGGTGCGGGGAGGGGGGGGGGAACGGCTCACCCCAATGTTCAGCTTGATGGTCTGCCCTTCCTTGAAGCCCAGGTCGAGCTTGGGCCGGCTGTCCAACTCCTGGCACTCCTGGGAGATCTCCGTCTCTTGCTTCACCCACCTGCGTGCCAAGGAGGTTAGGGGCAGGGAAGGCCGGGGAGGAGCAAGGCAAGGCGGTCGTGGCAGGAACCCTCGGCTTACAACAGCCATGGGAACCGGAAGGCCTACCTGTCACTAAAAGAAGGCAGTCACAAAGCGTGACTCCAATCCTGGGTGCGGTTGCTAACTGAGGCCCGGAGTCGTTGGGGAGGAGATGGCCTCCCCACAAGGGAACCTGCCCTCCCCCGGCCGGTAGGAAGTGAAGGGGGAAGTGCAGTGCCAAGCAAGGACCGGGGGGGGGGGGGGGGGGGGCTGCCCGGGTGGGATAAGCTGCCTTCTCTGCCAGCTGCCCCGTTGACTTTCTGGGGAAGCCAGAAGGCAGGTTAAGGTTGCCAATGGCCATCAGGTGGTCCGGATGGACACTGAAGCTGCCCCTGAAGGGCTGCCCATGAAGGGTGGCGAAGCACCCAGGATGGTGATCCCGTGACTGAGGATGCTGCAACACCCAGGATCAGCCCTGGATACCGTCGGTCGGAACGATGGTTCCCCGGACGGTGGAAGGTCACGGCCCAGCCGTACCTTGTCTTCTCTGGCCAGTGATCTTGGCCATAGGGTTAGCCACGGGAGACACTGAGTGATGGATGGGAGGCTCGCCCTGGGACGTTGCCATGTGTTTTGGTGCGGCCACCCGGCCCTTTTTGTCCTGGGTTTCAGAAAAGCCTCAGGCAATGAAACACTGCCTCCCCTTCACCCCCACGGAAGTGAGCCGAGCTCCCCCCCCCCCGCCGAGCCCCCATGCCAGACAGGAACAGCTCCGTTTCTGCAGGCCTTCCGCCTCTCCGGAGTGGCTCCTGCTGCCGTTTCCCCCGCCCCCCAAATCACTCACTTGAAATGGTCCTGCAGGGCCACGTTGAAGTCGAAGGCGTCTCCTCTGTCGCCAAAACCGATGCCAATGAAAGCGCTGCGCCCTGGGCAACAAAAGCCAGCAGCCATTGGCCCAGAGCCTGAGAGCTCCTGGGAACACCCTGCCTCTTTGGCCAATGCAGTGCCTCCCCTTGGGCGGAGGAGGCGCCCGCTCTGCCGCCTTAGAGGCCTCCTTATCCTCCCGAGGGAATGCCAGGCTCTGCATCCGCCTCCATCCCAGAGGGAAACTTTTTCTTGGGCGCCTGGCGTTCAGAGCCAACCTGGCCACAAGTATCATGCCTCCGCTGGCCAAGAGCCCCAGTGCCTTCAGCCCAGCGGTCCTCAGCCAAGAACCAGCCAGAGAGGGGAGGGCCTTCCCACGCCCTCCCTGGTGTCGCTCCCCACGGTCTGCTTCTCTCGCATTTGGTCCAGAATTTGCCTTGGCTCTGAAATGCTTTGCTCAGCCTGCTCCGGCGGGGCATATCTTGGCTCTCTTGAGGCCTGAAAGACGGTTCCCAGGGGCTAGATCCTCAGGACAGCTGGAGGCATACGCCCGGTAGGGCCGCCCATCCTTCACCTCAGCTAAGAAGAAACCGTGTGTCGTTGCCCTCCCCCCCCCTCCCCCTTACCGTTCCCATCCTGAATCCGGATGACAAAATATCGACTGGAGTCATTGACCGTCTCCACTGCGATGCCAGGGTACTGGTCGATCGGAGCCTGTGCGAAAAGCTCCCCTGGGAGGAAACGAGATGGAGAGAGCTGCCTTCAAGGCCTAGTAGGGAAAGTGGGAACCAGGCCCTTTCCAGGAAGAGCTGCCTACCCATAAAAGGCAGCCTACTAATCTCATCCAGCTGGCCAAGAGGTGGATGGGTCCAAAGCCCTTGTCTCCTGCCCTCTCCGGATGCTGCAACCCCGGCAAAATATCAACTTCTATGATTTATAAAACAATCAAACAACAAAAAATCCCACCAACCCAATAAAAATTGGATAAATAAGATGCCTTTCTTCAAAGATGCAATGAGAGAACTTTTATTTTTCATAAATTTCAACATTCCATTTCCTGTAGAGAAGTCTGAGCATTTGTTGTGATTGGAAAGTCAACTCTCTGTTTTGAATGAGGTGGGAAGGTCGGGTGGGCAGCGGGGAAGCCCACTTTGGCAAAAAAGCTGGGCTGGAACCAAACTAAGAATCAGCCTCCTGGACTCCAGGCATTAAAAACACCAAGACCAAACACAAAACAAATCTCCAAGGGAGGTTGGGAATCCAAGTCAACCTGCACAAGCCCTGATTTGGAGGAACCCCAGAACCAGCCAGAAAGGATTCCTTATTGCCAAGAAGAGGTGAGGAAGGGAGGGGGGGAAACACCTCACCATAAAACTACCAGTTAAGGCTCATTCCCCCCCCCCCCCCCAATCGATGCCTCCTCATTGCTCAGAGGTCCTTACCAAACAGGCCTGAATTGCTCCAGCATTTCACTTCCCACCAACAGGAGCAGAGGAAGGAGGACTCGGGCGTTTCATTGGCTTCACGGCTGCCTGCAGCCCCATGGAAACTCCCCCAAGCAGAAGGCCTCCCCGTCCCTGTCTTGGCCCCTCACACCCGAGGAGGGGAGGGCGGGAACGGAGGGGGTTGTCACGGGGACCTGGTCCAAAGCCCATCAAGGCCTCCCCGGTTGCCAGGAGCTGCAAACGGAGGGTCCCCCCCCCTCACCTGAGACTTTGTCCTCCAGCTTCACGTAGGCGACTTTCCCCTTGGAGGTGACCCGCAGGCGCCCCGTCCAGTCCGGCTGGTCCAGCTTCCAGTCGGAGGCCCTGCAAGGCAAGTCCTCCACTTCACAACCCGACCCTCCAAAGCTACAATGGCCCTGGAAAGGGGGGGAAAAAAAGGGGGGGGCCTTGGGGCCGTCACCCCCAGCCTTACAACCGTTGCAGGCGATCCAAGATTGGGGCCCCTGGCAACCGGCTCAGTGAGGATGGTGGTTGCCGTGTCCTGTGGTTCCCCCTTTTGACGAGCAAAACCAAAGGGAGGGAAAGGCCGTCTCGCTTAAGGACCACGTTATAAACGCAAAGACTGCAGCGACCGGCTTAAAAACCTCTGGCCGGGAAGGTCGCAGAGCGGGGAGAGATTCACTGAACCGCACAAACTTTGGGCTCTGTTGTGGCCGTAAGTCGAGGACGAGCGGTACGCCCCCTTGGAGCAACCGGGGACCCCCACCTGACACCCCCCCCAGGCCCCGCTCCGGGGGAGGCGCCTGATAGGGAGGGGGGGTCTCCGGTCACCGCCCGCAGGGAAGGGCCGGCAAGGTTGGCCCCGGGGAGGAAGCAGCCGCGGCCCCCGCCGAGACCTTCGAGCGCCCGTGGGACACCCCCTCCGCCCCCACCGGCCAGAAGGGTCGCGGCCTCGCCCTCCATCCCCCCCTCACAAAAGGCCCGGCGGGGACGCGGCCCAGCGAGGCAGGCGGCGGGGGACGAGGCGCCGCAGGGCTCGGCCTCCTACCGGTAGCCGCGGTTGGAGGCCCTGGGCGGGATGCGGAAGACGCTGACCTCGGGCTTCACACAGAGCACCGACTCGTACTCCGCCTCGGCCGCCGCCATCGCCCCGCCAGCTGACCCACCGCGAGCCGGAAGGGGAGACCCGCTGCCGCCGCTTCCGCCCAGCGTCCCGGCGCACAGGCGCCGCTCCTGCCTCCCGGCCTCTATGGCCGCTCAGGGGAACGCCGGGCCGGAGAGCTGCGCGGGGCAGAGCGGCCCACCTGTCTCTCCGGGAGGTGGAGCCGCCTTGTCTGCTCCGCCCCTGGGGCGGGCGGGGGCGTTCCGTGGGAGGGGAGAGGAAGAGGCGGGCCCTCCGACAGCCTGGCCCTCCGCGCGACATGCCGGGGAGGGGGCTCAGGGCGGCGGCGAAGGACAACGACCCTCCGCACGGCAGCCCCGCGCTCGGACCCCGTCCCCGTCCCCCGACCCGCGGGGAAAGCGAGGCTCTCTCTCTCTCTCTCTCTCTCTCTCCCCTGGCTGAGATGCTCCTCAGCCCCCCCCCGCCCTCCCCCGCCAAGTGGTGGGGAGTTCCCCAGGCTCAGCCCTTCCCGCCCGGGAAAAGCGGAACTGGCCGTCCGGCCACGGCCCCCAAAGTGCTGATGGGGCATTTAACTTCCCTCCCTTTCCCCCCCTCCCCTCCCCGTTCTCAGCCGCGGAGCAGCAGGCAGGGGAGCCCGGCGGCAGCTTCGCCCCGGGGTAAGGTCAGCAGCGGGGCGGCGGGCGCCACCCTCCCCGGGCGGCAGGTAAAACTCACTTCGTCGCCTGCAGCTCCTGGGCAAAGCGGAATCCGAGGGGGGCCCGGCTGGAGACGCCACCTTCCCCACCCCCACCCTCCTCCGTCCTTCGCTCCCTCCGGTTCTCCGGGCTGTTGCTAACTCGCTCCGGGAAGAGCCCGAAGGGAGGGCCTTTGGCTGGCCTCCTCCTCCCCTCCGCCAGGTCGGGAAAGCAGGTCGACCCCCCCCCCCCGCCCCCAGCCAGATCCTGCCCGGCAGAGGCTTCTTCCCGCGGTCTCGCCCGGTGGCCTTGAGCTGCAAAAGGGTCGGGCGGGCTCCACCCGGTTCAGAGAGCCCGTTGCACGCATAGTTGGATTTGTTGGGAGGCTTTTGCAGGTCCGGACTTTTCCCTTACCGCCGCCTGGCAAATAGGTTTGCCAGGTCTAAGCAGGACTCGCAGATCCTTTCCTGATCCCCACGACCTGACCTCCCTTACAGGTGTCGTGAAACCTCTCTTGGCACTTAGGTTACTTTCCAAAGAAAATGGCCCTGTGGTTGGAAAGCAAAGCAAAAAACGCCTGTGGGAGGGGGGCGGGTGGCAGCATCATCTTCCCCTTGCGAAAGCAGGGGTCCCCAACCACCAAGCCCTGGACTGGAACCGGTCCGTTGGATCATTTTGTACCGGGCCGCAAAGATTGAATAATCGTGATTAAAATATATATATAAATAGGTTTTTAGTAAAGAAATAGTCGAGAAGTCCTTTACTATTGGGGAAGAATTGATTTTGCTGATCCTTGAAAAAGTGTTTCCGAGTGAAACTGGTCCCTGGTACAAAAAAAGTTGGGGACCGCTGAGCTGAAGGACCGGCTACAGCCTTAGTGGGGAAAGCCACCCCCCTCCCCGACTCCCTCCCCCCCCAGTGCTGGCCAAGGAGATCCAGGTGGTGGTCTGAAAATGTACCTGGCTAAAGGTCCCTCTGGGATTGGAGGGATGGGGGGGGGAGGGACGGTGGCATCTGCAAAACCCCACCTCCACCTGCACTCCCAGATAGTATAACAGACTCAAAACTTCTTTCAGGCTTCTTTCCTTTTGCAGCTGAAGATGGCCCCCCTTCCAGCCAATAGCAGCTTCGATGAAAGCGGGGAGCCTTTGGTGCTGTCTCCCCCTTCGGCCGGCGCTCTGGCCATCTTCTCCATCACTTTCCTCTTGGGCTTTCCCGGAAACGGCCTGGTCATCTGGGTGATTGCCCTGAAGATGAAGCGGACGGTGAACACGGTTTGGTTCCTGCACCTGGCCATCGCCGACCTCGTCTGCTGCCTCTCCTTGCCGTTCTCCATCGCTCAGCTGGCCCTCGGCGAGCGCTGGCTCTTTGGCTGGCTCCTTTGCAAGGTTCTCCCCTCGGTTATAGTTTTCAACATGTTTGCCAGCGTCCTCCTCCTCACCGCCATCAGCATTGACCGGTGCCTCCTGGTGATGAAACCCATCTGGTGCCAGAATCGCCGGACGGTCAGGCTTGCGTCCGTGGTTTGCGGTGTTATCTGGATCCTCGCCTTCCTTTTGTGCGGCCCTTCCTTCTTCTACCGGGAGACCCTGGAAGATGAATTTGGCAACGTCGTGTGCATCTCCAACTGGAAAACAGGGAGGCATGACGATTACGAGTGGTTGGACGATCTGTGGGACCTTCAAGGCCCCACCCTTTTGGCCGAGAACACCTACAATGATGTCTTCCCAGGTGGAAACCCGGGTCCACACCCTTCCTACCACACCGAAACAAACACTGCAGTGCCTTTGGGTCTATCGCACCATAACGGAACCGAGATGGAGGCGGATGTATCTAAGAGGGCGGTTCCTGTCGCTCCTTCCCTGCAGCACGAGATCCCCGGCACCCATCCAACTTTACCCACAGCCAGCACTTCCCTGTTCAAGGACCAACCACCCAATGCCTTTGTGGCCACCACTGTCACCAGAACGGTGTTTGGCTTCCTGCTGCCTTTTGCAGTCATGGCTACTTGCTACGCTCTGATTGCCTGGAAGGTGCTGGCCAAGCCCTTTGTGGGGCCTCGACGGAGGGCTCTGCGGGTGGTCCTGCTGGTGGTGTCCACGTTCTTCCTCTGCTGGGCTCCCTACCACGTCACTGGGGTGCTCTTCCTTCTGGCTGCCCCCCAGACGCCGCTTCACCAGGCCCTGCTATGGTGGGACAGCGTGTTCATCGCTCTGGCTTACGCCAACAGCTGCCTCAACCCCCTTCTCTACGTCTTTGTGGGGCAAAACTTCAGGAGGAAGGCCTGCCAGACGGTGCAGGCCGTGTTTGAGGGAGCCTTGGGGGAGCCCTCCTCGCCAGGCTGCTCCCAGAAGAGGCAGACGACCACGGTTGACGAGGTGGATGCTTCGACTTCCCTCTGACGTGGTTTCTGGGCAGCCAAAGCTCCGGGGAAGTCTCGCCTCGGGGGTGGCGCTTGCTTGCCTTAACAACCCGCAGTTCTCCTCCCACCCACCTTTTACGATCCTTTTACCTGCGTGATTGTATTAATGGCTTATAGCGAGGTGTGCTGTTCAAATATTTTTCGAGAGGTCTTCAAAAAGGATGAGCAGATGTTCTCCGAGAAAGTCCGCTGCTTCAGAACCCAGCACTCTCCATTTCATCCTCCAGCCCAGGCAAACCTTGGCGCAGAGGAGCCCGAAGCACTCTCCTTTTGCCCCACCCTGCCAACCTGGGAGCCTCCTACCAGGTGCCCCTTCCCAGGGCTGCGTTCCCACAGAAAGACCTCCTGCTCGGGGCCCTGGCAGAAGCCAAGGCTGGTGGGGCTGCCCCTTCAGGGCATGAATGCTAGGGTGGGGATTCAGCATGGTGGTGGTGGTGGGGGGAACTTTGTGTACATTAGGGACCATTTCTCTTAATGGTGCTTCTGGGCCACCTGCGAAATAAACCACATGGGAGCTCCCCAAGGCTGACTTCTGTTTCAAGGCGTCTCCTGACAAAGTCCTATCCCAGTTGCTCTGCGGGAGGATGAGGGAGTCGGGAGGAGGATTGGGTGGGGCGACAGCCGACCTTTTGCAGCGCGACCCTCTGGGCCAGCTAACTGAGGCTCCCTCCAGGCTGGCCAGGAACAGAAAGCCAGCCAAGGAAGCCCACGTCCGGCCACCTCGAAGGCGATGACCTCGGGTAGCTTTTCGCCTGAGCTGGTTGGGTGCCCTGTCAGCACTTCCAAGGGAAAGGGGAAGTGGGTGGGGAGAAGGCCCAGGCCATTCAGGGATGGGGGAGGCTATCCAATGGGTGGGGCTCTCGATAGAGGAGAGGGAGTTGCTGCAGTGGCCAGTCCATATGGCCATGGGGGGGGGGGGTGCTGTCCAGGGCCCAGAGTAAGGTGGCCACTTGGGAAGGTAAGCCCCCCATCCTCAAGGCAGCCCTCAGTGCCGCCCAGACCGGCAGGGCCTTCCTTGGGCCAGAGAGGCCTGCACCCTCAAGGGCCGGATTTAAACTTCTGTTGGTTTTTGTTCCATAAAGACTAGGAGGGCCCCAAACCCCGCCAGCCCTGCTGTCTGCCACAAATTAAAAAACGGGCACCAAAACAGTTAAACCATAAACATTCACTTTTTTTAATTAAGAAAGCATGCACAAAAATAATTTTTGTGAGGCTACCTGCCCTCTCCCCAGCATCGAGCATTGTGGGCTGCCCGCGGCAAAGATCAGGGAGGGACGCCCTTCTGTGGCTGGCGGGCAGGCCGCCTGGCTGGGCGCTTCTCCCCAGGCAGACTGGGACACTAAGGCCTGCTTGGCAGGACTCTGCCTCACCCCAGGACAACAGAGCTCCTTTACACGGAAGGAAAGGGGAGGACAAGACCCATGTGGACACTGATGGGCATCTATTTACATAGGCAGAAAGGCGCAACTGTGTGGATGGAGAGCCTGATGGATGATCTCTTGCCTCCCTGAATGACTCTTGGGGGATTGGGCGGGGGGGGCTCCTCCTCAGAAGCCACCCTGCCCAAAACCTGGAGGAGAAACCATCCCGGCATCCTGCCCTGGGCAGCCACCTTCTTCTCGTGACAGGAAAGGTCAGCACCAGGTCCTGCACATCCGGCTCAGGAACTCCCTGAAGACCACTGGATGAGACACCCCCCTCCTATCCAAACCCCCCTCCCTCCCCTCTCCAGCAGTGAGCTGGGTGCTCCAGGAACCTTCCCTTCCCTCCATGATGGTTCTGCATCCAGCCTGGCTCTCTTCCCCCCCACATACACTCACAAAGCAGGCTTGCAGCTGGAGGGGCATGCAGGAGAACCAGAGGCCTGGCCACAGAGCAGCACTCTGGGAAGAGGGAGCCCAGCAGCAGGGCACTAGGGTGCCACAGCCAAGCTCAACATGGAATCCCAGGTGGGTGCCTTTTGTACAACGGCCGTGCTTGGAAGGGCCTGCCCCCAATCTGCCCGGCCTCTGCTGCTCCGGGCCCTCCCTGCAGCAGAATGGGCTGTCCAGCTTCCCTTCCCAATGGGGGGGGGGAGGGCACAACTCCTTCAGAGGTTGGCTCCAATCTGCACCCTCCAAGTTCTGCTCGTGTTCCTCTCTGCCTCCCTTCAATCTGCCACACAGGAAGCATCGTCCCTTGCTCAGCTATACAAGGCAGGGGGATGGGGGGGGGGGAAAACCTCCTCCTCTCCTCTTCCACTTTTGCATCACAAGTCACAACACGTTTCCAGCAAAAGGAAGGGAAGAAGTAAAATCCAGAAGTTTTTTTTTTAAAAAAAAAAAAAAAACCTTGGAGGGGAGAAGAGTGCAGTTCCTCCTCTTGATTTGACTGTCTCATCTGCCACCTTCCAAGAGGGGAACCAAGGAGAGGGAGCCAGTGGGAGAAGCCCCCGGGGGAGATGAACGGTGTCTTGTCCAGCGGTCCTTGCTGTCCAGCCCACCTGGCATGGAGCAGGCCTGCCCAGCTCTTCTGGCCTGCCAAGGGCTGAAGTACAAAATGGCAGGGAGTCCAATGTGGAGACCCCCCCCCTCCCTCTCGGCAGCAGCCTCCGTGTTGCAGGTCGGACAATCTCCTCCTCGCTTCCCGTTCCGGCTTCTCTCAGCCTCTCGGAGCTCAGCCTTCCTCTCATCTGGCCACCATCCTGGCTTCCCTTCCTCCGCTGCTGCTCGCGGGTGCAAAGAAGCAGGCAGATTTCTCCTCCAGAGCAGTCCAACTCCTTTCCCCCCCCACACACACATACATACATCACGACATTTAGGAAGAACATAATTCTTACAGACTCAAGATCCACGGGCGCGCTCACTTCAGCAGCCATCAAGAGTCCCTGGCCATCTCTGGGGAAAGAGGGATTGTACAAGGCAAGAGGTGAGGAGGAGGAGGAGGAGGATGACGAGAATGAAAGATGCCCTCCATTCTTTGGAAGTCTCCTCCGGCCCCAGGGCAGTCTTCCAACTTGCATCCAGACAAGGCGCCCAATAAACGTGTAAAGTCTGAAGCTGGCAGGGCTGGGTATAAGGATGAGGAGGATGGTAATAATAATAATAATAATAATAATATAATGAAGAAGAAAAGAAGGTAAAACCAAGGAGCGCAAGGAAGATTATCTTCGGCAGTATCTGGTGGCAGCTTCTCTGGCTGAAGTAGAGAATATATATCTATTTACAGCAAGGAAGGAGGCCGAAGGCTGCTGGCCTGGGACCAGCATGCACGGCTTCTTCTTCTTCCTCCTCCGGGAGGGACGGGCTACCAAGTCTCTGGCTTGCTAGGTGATCAAATCCCAGTTGAAGTCATCAGGGATCTCCTCGGGGGCGCCTGGAGGGGGCCGCGAAACCAAATGGTGACCTGAGCAAATGGCACAAAGAGGAAGCGGTTTAGGAAGTTGAATTCCTCCTGTGGCAAACCCTCCCCTCCCCTCCCCCAGGAATTTGGTGGGGCCCTCCTTGAGTGAATGTATTTTAAGGATGAAAAGAGTGTCCTTGAGGGTGGCCGATCCAAGGCGGGGTGGTGGTGAAGAGGTCCAGAGAGCCTGCCAGGGAAATCAGGAGGAGTGGCTCCCTCCCTAGTTGGGCACCGGTGTGGGCATTGTCTCCTTACCTGGGCGGTTATACCCTGGCGAGTCCTGGGTGGGAATCGGGTACATCGCAGAAGGTCCCGAGTAGAGGTGGGGGGGTGCCGGCTGGCCATACGAGTTCACTGGGGAGAAGAAGGGCAAGGAGGGAGGGAGGGAGGGAGGGTCAGCCCTGAAAATCCATCCCACCTCTGGGAGGCCTCCTTGGATGCGGAGGAAGAGGCGGGCTGTTTTAGGGCGCCTGCCTGTTTCTTCCCCTTCCTGGGAGGAATGTCTGGTTATTGGCAGAGTTGAAAAGGGTCTCCTTTGGGCACAGGCATCAATAACGGGGCATCCGGAAGAGACCACCGTCTCCTGGCCTCCTCACCATCCACGGAGCGAACCCTAAACCAGGCCCGGACCCTGAGAGCCACGGGCCACTTTGAAAGGAGGAAGGGGAGAGGGGGCAGCCAGGAGGGGGCACCCACTGCAGAAGGACGGCCTGTGCTCCCCACCCCAAGTGGCTCCCCATAAGAATCCTGTCCTAGGTAGGATGAGGCAATGGAGGTTCCTGGCTCTCCCTCCATCTCCTCCTCCAGGGGGAGGGGCATGCTCCCCTGCAAACGCCTCTCCCCTGGCTCTCCCCGCCCCCCAGAAGGAAGGACGCGCCGCTCCTTGCCCCTCCTTGCCCCTCGGTCTCAACCTTGGCTCATGGGCTGCTCCTGCTTGTTGCTGTTCAGGGCACAGGACTCGGAGATGCGGGTGGGGTGCGGGCCTCCCCCCAGGTGAGGGAGCTGCCCGGTCTGGGTGAGAAAGTGGTTGAGGGAGTCGCAGAGGTTGGCAATGTGATGCTGGTCTAAGGACCAGTTCTTCCGTTCTGCCTGGCGGAGGCTCTCCATTAACTCTGCAGGGGTCGGAGGGGAGGGGGGAACCGGTGGTCAGTGCTCTGCCTGCACCAGGAACCCCTCCCCCCACCCCACCCAGGAGGGACACCCCTCCCCTCACCTGAGAACTGGGAGTGTTCAATGCTGGACCAGTTGAGCCGATTGACCATCTTGAAGCTTTCTTTCAGGGAGTCAATGTTGGAGCACCAGTCAGAGGGGAAAGCTGGAGACGGAAGGGAGGGGGAGCAAAAGACAGGCAGGGAAATGAGTGGACTCCTTTGTCCCACCCCACTCTGAGGCCTTTTCCCTCCCCCCCCCCCGGGGGCAGGAGATGCACCCTGGTGTCATGAAGAGGATCGCCCTGTTCATTTATGAGATGCCTGCTGTCTGCTCGGGTGGCCATTTTCCTTTCTGCCTCTCCCTGGGCTTGAACTCACCGAAGCTGGCGTTATTGAGCGAGGCTGCCTGCTGCTGCTGCTGCTGCGGGTGGGCGTGGGGATGATGGTGGTGCTGGTGGTACCCTCCGTGCTGCATGGCAGAGGGGTGCAGAGACATCACGGGAGGGGGGCCGTAGCCATCCCCCGCCTGCTGCTTGCTGCCCTGGGACTGGCAGCTCTCCGAGGCTGGAGCGTGGAGGGGCGGCGCAGCTCCGACGGATGGAGGCCCCTGAGGCTGCTGGTACATGTAGTAGCTGTGGTTGGAGGGCTGCATCTCCCCCAGGAGGGAGGAGAAATCTGAAGGGAAGAGCAGGAGGAAAGGGCTCAGGAGGCGCACGGGGGCCTTCCTGCTCTCCCAACCTGTGGCTGGGCTTATGCCCCCGGCTGAGCCTTTTCTGGGGGCGGGGAAGTGGGGGGCTCTGGTGTTGGGAACCGGCTCAGAGGTGACGACAGATTGTTGTCAAAAGAGCCAAGGTAGTGGCCACAACAGTGTGATCAAAGCTCTGCCTCTTCTTCATGGGCAACTGGCAACCTTGCGGCTGCCATCTTGGCTTTTCCAATGGCAACTCCTGCTCCCAATGCCCTGCCCAGCCCTGCAGGGCCCCTTCACCGCCCTCAAAGGAAAGCCAGTGGGCAAACGGGAGGGTCTGCCCCACAGCGCATGACCCCATTCAATATGGCGCCCTGCCAGCGGTGCCCCTCCTGGGACCAGGGGGCGGTTTCAGAGGGCGGAGAGGGGGCTGCAGAGTTTGCCCTCCTGGGGCTGTCTTTCCCCCACCAGATCTTCCGGGCAGATGCTGCCCCCCCCCCAAGCCAGCAAGGGGACAAAGAGAAGGGGTGGGGCGGGGGCAGACAGAGTGCTCCCCCAAACTGCGTGGAGGGGCTGCTTCACACCAGCCGCCCCTGCTGGCAAGAGGGTCTCCAGCATCCGGAGAGCGGCCCAGCTGCCCCCATCTGCATCAGAGGGGGCGGTCCCGGGTGTAACCAACCTATCCCACCCCTGGCCGTCCCTGGCCCCACTGCTCACCATGCTGAGAAGAAGAGGACTTCTCTAGCATAGATTTGTAGAGGTTTCGGAAGGACCAGCTCAGATCCTGGAAGTTGATTTCGGAGTAGGAGAACTTCAAGTCATTGCTGGTGCTGTAGTGCGGAGGAGGCCCCTCGGTCCCTTCACGGCCTTGTCCGCCCGCCACCGTGGCAGCCACTTCCACTGGCCCGGCGCTCTGTTGCAGAAGGCAAGGAAGGGGGTGGGGGTGAAACAGGAGCATCCCTCTAGTGGGGGGAGACACCAAGGGGCCCTGGACGGGACCAAGGCTCACCGACCCTCCTGCCACCCCCCCAGCCCAACGTCTCTGGCGCCACCATCACGCACCTGGCCGTAACTGCCCAGAGGGGGCGTGCTTTGCAAGGAGAGCTGCTGGTTGGACTCGGGGGAGAGCGAGGCCTCGGGGCCCAGAGAGACGGAGCCCCGGGGGCTTTTGCTGGCCTCCTGGTCTGGGGAATCCTGGGACAGCTGGAAAACCAAAGGGGGCAGCTGAGAGGCCTCCTTTCAGGTAAGATGGGTGCACCAGGTGCAAGGAGGGCCGGCACAGCCTCCCAAGGAAGGGGGCTCTGAGGGAAGCCTTGCCACGCCTTCCCTGGTGGCCAAGGCCAGGTGTCCTTCCAGGGGGCTTCCTCACAGCTGCAGCCCTGAGACCGCCTTCAGAGGGCCCCATGTTTCATGAACACGGTTTGATTGGGGCTGTGCCAGTTTAAGGAAACTGTCAGCCATTCATCAACTCAAGAGGATGATCAAGGCATAGCTCAGCCAAGGAAACCTCTTCTGTTTCTTTAAGCAAGAGGTTGGTTTTGAGACTGCACCTTTGAGCTGCGTGTATGCGTGGAAGAAACGGGCTCCTTGGCTATTTTCAAAGCCCTTTTGCGGGTGCTCTCTGGGGAAGAGGAACCTGCTCCCTCCCACTCAAGGGCTCCAACTCACATCGTCATCCGGTGGATGGCGCCTCTTCCGGGAAATATCAGGACAGGTGTCAATCGTCCAATACGAGCCCTGAAAGGACAAAAGATGGGTGTGTGGGGGAGGAAATTCAGCCTCTGACTGAGCCAGCCTCCTGTGCCTGTCACTCTTCCCCCTCCTGCCTCCACCAGGCCCTGGTTTCTCTTCAGTGCCATCGTCCCCAGAGAGTTTCAGCCTCCTGTCAACCCTCTTGGGAGGAACAGGCTGGGCAGGAAGAGTATGCCCCCCCCCCCCCCGAGAGGGAAGGAAGCCTCCCGGGTGAAGCTCCGGCTCAGCGTGTCCTCCTGCCTCTGCCTGCTGCCTCCAAAGATGGGGAGGTGAAGTGGCCCTAAGCCCCCCACACCTGGCCCGGAGCCCCTTCCACGGGCAGAATCGCCTCGCCTCCTTCAGCCCGTCCCATCTCCTTGTGCCTCGCTGGGCCAAAAGAAGGCGAAACTTCGCTGGAAGGCTCCCTCCCTGGAGGAAAGCTGGCTCACCTTTCCAGGGTCATCCCGGGGCCGAGGCACTTTCCGGAAGCATTTGTTCAGCGAGAGGTTGTGCCGGATGGAGTTCTAGGGAGAGAACCACAGGAATCACTGCAGCAGTCAAGCAGCTGCCCTGGGCGCCCAAGCACCCTTCCCCGGCCCCAAGCCCTGCTGCCCTGACAGCCCCTTGGCCTCAGAGACCTCCGTAGGGTCCCACAGCTTCCGCCCAGGGAAGGCAGCTGCAGCCTGAGGCTCCGGAAGCCTTCGGGGCTCCCAGGCCCTGACCCCCCCCCCCCCAAATGTCCTTTGCACCATCAAGCAGCTGAGAAATGACAGGTCAAACTTTGCTGGGAAACGGAGGGCTACAAGGGGCAGCGGCAGGAACAGCAGCAGCTCAACATAGAGCAGGATGAGAGGCCTGGATAAAATGACTGTTGCCCAAAGGACCCAGGGAGTATATTGGCATCATTGCTCCCCCTCTGTCCATCTTATTCTGTACTGTCATCATCTCGAATCGGCCCAGAAACGCTCGACAGAGAAAGGAAGGATTGACTGTCGCCTTTTTACAGCTCCCTGACCTGTTGGGTTCTTCAGGCCAGGCCAGAGACTTTGAGAAGAGGCCCCAAGAAGACCCCAGCGGCCTCTGGGCAGCTCTGCCCATTCCTGCCTGCCCAGTCAGGTTCTGGGCTTCCTTCGAAGAGACTCCCAGCCTCCGGCCAGCCTCCCTCTGGAAAACAGTTCCGGATCCAGACTGGCTTAATCCTCAGAATACGGTTACTGCCTGCCAGAAAACCAGGACCCGGCAGGCACGCTGGCCCAAAACGGGACAGGCTGCTAGCAGTGGAAGCAAACTCACTCAAGCCAAGCAAACTCCTGGTCAAGGAAGACGGGAATTCTGCCACTCTCTCGCATGTGGTGAGGTTTTGGCAGGGCCCAAAGAGCCTTGGTGGCATTTCCCCACATAAACGCTCCTCCCTGCCTCTGGGGTGGGGGTCCCCCGACTCTGCCCCTCCCATCTTTGGTTCGGCCTATAGCAAACCGAGGCCAAAGTCTGGGCTTCCCCAGGACTGAAGCCCCCTAGCTCTCTGAGCCAACGCCTCCGCTGGAGCCAGTCCTGGGCCTGTGAAGTGTCCGAAGGGCAGCTGGGTCCCTCCTGGCTCCCCAATAGGACAGCATCAACCTTCGCTCTTCCAGATGCTTTTAACCCTTACTAGTTGGCTTGATTTTCTATTTTCCTTACTAGTTGGCTCGATTTCCTTTCCCTTTTTGCCCTGCAACCCAGAGCCCCCCAGTACAATTTGAGTCACAGGCTCTGTGGGGCTTTGGCTTGACCGAGCCCACCCTGCCCTGGGGGCTAGTCATAGCCATGAGGACTAGCTTCTTAAGAACCCAGCAATCCAGAGAGAGCTCCCCCCATGTTCAGGGTCCTCACCTTCCATCCGATGCCCGCGTTCTTGTAATAGGGGAAGTTGTCGCAAATCCAGCGGTAGATCTCGCTGAGGGTCATCTTCTTGGCGGGTGAGGAGTTGATGGCATAGGTGATCAGGGTGGCGTAGCTGTACCGGGGCTTCCCGTCCTGGTGGACAGCAGCCTCATCCTTGCTCAAAGTGGCATTGGGGTCCGTTGGAGAGCCAGGCGGGCACTTCCGGCCAGCTCCCGGGGCGCCCGACTGAGCAGCGCCCCCTAACTTCTCGATGGTGGCCCGGAGGGTGAGCTGAGGGAGCCAGTCAATGGACGTCAGGCTGCTCTCCAGGTCGGAAGCCATGGCGCTGGAGGACAAGACCTGCAGCAGAGGCAGAAGCAAAGGCGGCCAAGATGAACTAGGCGGCCATACATCCTTTCCCAGATGCATCCCTTCCCCTGGGCAGCCTAGGAGCACAATCAGGGGAGCAAAAAAAAACACAGCAGCCTCCTTGACCCCCACCCCCCACCTGCTTAAAACAAAGCTCCCACATGGACCTGGAACATCTTTTGCACAGAGGATTCCTTCCCCACCCCCATAAAGGAAAGGCACTAGCCCAACTACAGGTAGTCCTCGACTTAAAACTGCAATTAGGGACTGGAAATTCCATTGCTAAGTGATGTGGTTAAACGAGAGACAGCTGATCTCAGAATGCTAATTGTTGAGGTAATTCCCCGTTAGGAGAATGAGCGCATACAGGGAGATGTATTTGAGAGAAGTGTTTGAATAATACACACACAGCACACAGATACATTGTACAGTAAATGTAGGTTTTTACTTCCAGAAAAGTTGAAGCAAAGTTCAAAATAAGCAGTCCAAAAGTCATTCACAGGTAAATCAGTCAGTTTTCAATCCAGAGATAATCCAATTACAAAGTCCAATGTCAAAAACAGTTCAGTAAAAGACAACAAATCCAATAATAGTAGTCAATTAGGAGGAATGGTAATACTCTCCAACAGAAGGAAACAAAGACTGACTCACACTCTTCTGAGACTAAGATTAAAACAACCCAGGTTTCTGGCTCCATCTTATGGCCGTTTGAGAAACCACACCCAATTACACTTTATGATTCTCTTAAAGAGACAGTATTAAAATGTTTATTCTGGTTTACGTATTGTCCAACCCAAATCACTGTTAGGTGACTTACATTCCTAACACTAATGCTAATGAAAAAGGGAAACAGAGAAAAAAACCGCTCTGTGGAAGTGGGCAGTCCCTGAATAATTGGCATAATTGGATAAAAGCTAAGAGGGTGGTTAGGGAGCTGGGATGGTGCAGTGGTTAAAGTGCAGTATCGTAGGCAAACAAAATCTGCCCAGAGCCAGGAGTTCAATCCTGACTGGCTCAAGGTTTCCATCCTTCTGAGGTGGATAAAATGAGGACCGATTGTTGGGGGCCGTATGCCAATAATGCTGGCATGAAAACTGCTATGAAGCACTGAGAGGGCTATGAAGCACTGAGGAGCGGCATATACCTCTGTGCTGTTGTGCAACCAAGATGACACTCGAGGGCTGTGAGCACGTTTGCAGTGTGAGGAGCACGGATTCATTCACCGATGGGAATTTCTGTATTCCCCACAATCATTTAACAGAGAACCATCTAAACATAAAAACATCATAAATCAGACATGGAGGGAACACCTAAACTGATGGCCATGGGAAACAGTGGTGGACCTAGCGTGGATTGGTAGACACTTCCCACAATGCCACACTCCTCTTGTGGGAGGAGGCCAGCCATTGGGGCCTCTCAGGCCGGCCTGGGCACAAAGTGGATCAAACTAAAAAGGCGCCGTGGGGCAGGCGTGCCACATGTGTCAGGGGCTGCTCCTTCATGGTGCCCTCTCTCTTCCTGGGATGGCCCAAGAGCTCCTTCCCTGGGATGGCGGGGTAGCTGCCCACCCCCAAGAGTCAAGGAGGCCTGCCCCTAAGCATCCAGCTGCACCATGGGCTCCTCCAGCAACTCAAACATGGGTTTTCCACGGATGACAGAACCACCATGCAGTCCCAGGAAAGGAAGCAGCTTATGTGGGGAGAGGGGGGGCTGACAGGGGTCCTCAGAGTCACCTTGGAAACGCTTTTGCAGCTTATATGGATCTGAACTGTCACAATCTTCAGAAGGCTCAAAACCTGGCAGAGATTGGCCAAATTTCCTTTGATTCAAAGGGATGAACAGATTTTCCTGCACAGATTCTCCTGCTGTCCAGGCCTACCTGCTGCAGGACACACAAAACCTGCCCTGCATATAGGAATGCATTACCACATGTGGTGGACTTGTACAGAAGCTAAAAAATATTGGACTAAAATCCACACATGGTTGGAAAAAATAGTTAAACAACATATAGATTTGAAGCCTGAAATGTTATTAGGAATGGTACCTGAAGGTTATAGTAAAGAAATAACATACATAATTATTTATGCACTAACAGCAGCTATAATATTTGCTCAAAATTGGAAAAGTGATATGATACCGATAGAGGGAAGAATAATTGAAAAAAATATTTGAATGTGCAGAAATGAATAGGTTAACATTAGAAATTAAAGAAAAAGAAGAATATGAATATTACATGGCATGAACTTGTTTTATAAACGGCTAGGAAATTAATAAAAAGGGATTAGGCATAATTATAGAGCAATAAGAGAAACTAGTGTAATAGATATACTGAATATTAGCTATATATATGGGAATGTGACTATTATTATATGGTTATACTGTTAAGAAAAATATTATTCATAATTATTAAGCACATGAAATATGTACCTAATCAACACATGATTGAAATGGAATGGATTTATTGTATGTTAAAAAATAATAATAATAATTTAAAAATAAAAAGAACTGCCCTGCAATCTGAAGAGATGGGGATCTTGCCTCCAGTCAAGTAACTTTTCTAGCCTGGTTGGGTTTGTATGTTGATGATTTAGTTCTTACTGGCTAATTAAAGGAATCCTTGAAGTCAGAAGAACCACAGGAGAAAGAATCTGTGCCCCCCTTGTTGCCTACCCTAGATTAGAATTATTTCCTCATCTGTTTTATATCCTTGATGCAAAGAAACTTAATGAGCTGCTAATTGTACAGCCCACTGACTCAAGAGAAGTCTAGAAATTAAGAGTTTACACAGCAAGGAACCAGCAGCAAAATATTCTCTAAGGTTCAGTAGACATCTCCCAAACATTCTTTTTATGTTCTTTTAGAAATTATATTAACGTGTCATAGTAATACTTTTATTCTTTTAACCACAGGCCATACCATGCTTTGTGTTCTTAGCCTTTTAGATAAGATCAAGTGTTAAAAAGGGGGGAGGGGAATAAATTCAATTATTTGCCTTTTTTCCACTTGATCAGAAGTTTGAGGGGCAAAAAACAAGGGAGGAAAAGGAAAAAAATCCAGCAAATCTAGAATACTAACTTCTGTTCAGTTTCACACTCGAAAATTCCGAATGCATTTCACTCATACCCAGGCATACGTGTGGTGAAAACAGAGCGCACCCTCTTTGGTCTACTATGCAGGCAAAACTGGGCTAGTATGAATGTGGATTAAGTAGCCTGGAATTATGGCTTCTCTGGTGTCAGGGAACTTGAGGAAGTAGCTACTAGCCATTACAGATTTTTCAACACGGACTTAATTCAAAGACAGTTAGCTAGCTACCCATGAAAAGAATGAACCCAAATTAAGTCAATTATATTTTAGTTTCATTGACTTATGCAATTTTATTTATTTCAACTGCACTTAAAAGTGATTAAGCCTAGAATATTCTTCAAACCAAACCCCGGTGGGGTGATTTGAACAAAAAAGGAGAGTTCTCTCACTTAGATAGGAAGAGTCTGATGTGCAGAGAAAAAGATACAGCAGGGTTTCTCAAACCTGACCACTTTTAAGATGTGTGGACTTAAAACTTCTAGAAATCCCTACCCAGATTGGCTGGAGAATTCTGGGAGTTTAAGTCTACACATCTTAAAGTGGTCAAAGTTAAGAAACACTGAGATAGGCGGTGCAGTGGTCATCCTTAGGTAGCCCTCACCTTGAACCTGAGCCAGTAGTGTCCTGCAGCTGCTGAACAGAGCAAATGCAATCCTGGGCTGCATCAGTGGAGGTAATCGTGTTCGATTCTACGTCATGCCAATCAGGCGACTCCAGTTCTGATCATCCTAAAACAAGGATGCCAAAGACCTGGAAAGAGCAAGGATGGAAGCGTCGCAAGGATGGAGAGGGACTTTGTAGGCCGAACTCTTCCACTTAGAAAGGTTAAAAGAGCATCAATGATGTGTAGTTGAAAGAAGAGAAGCCTGGGAGGACACATGATAACAACCTTCCAAGACTTAGGAAAAAAGAAGTAATAAGAAAAAGAACCAGGAAGTAAAGAGATATGGAAATGGAACAAAAATGAAAAGAAATTGTTTATTTAAAAGAGACAATGGATTAAGGTTAAGGATTAAGATATGGATAAGGATTAAGAAAGGGGATTTTCCAAGGCAATGTGGTGTATTATAAATGTATTTGAAGTCATAAATTACTTAGAAGGTAGGAAAATATAGACTTTTAAAATGAAAAGATTGGAACTGATGTTTCCTTGTATTAGAATACTTGTTTTTTTGTGAAATTATACAGAGATAAATGGAATAAGTGTGAGAAAGAGAAACTATGAGTATATAAACTATGTCTAATGAATTCAAGAATATAGTTGAAATGAATTATGAGGATTGTTAGAAAAAGATTAACATCAGTTTTTATGATTAATTGAATAGATTAATTTAATTGAAATTATTAATGATTTGATGTAATTGAAGGGGAAAGTGCCATGTGAAATCTGGCCTAAAATGCATATGTGTTATGTAGCTCTTAGGAGATCATTATTTAATTAACAATTAAAAAGTCAGTTATTATTGGGAATTAAAGAGGAGTTAATTAAATGATGTATAAATAAGGGGGTGGTACACTCAAATTGGTAATTGTGGGGGAAAATTTTTCAATTGTTTGAATCGGGATAGAATTTTTGAAATGATGAAATAAGAATATGCGATGAAATTGCAAACCTGACAGATAAAAGTATAAAGTATAATGAATATGAGGATATGAGAACCATTTAAAGTAAAACGAAACAGGTTAAGAAACGAATAGCAAATATATAAAATAAGTCTGAGAAAAGTATTGGAGAAAATTTATAAAACATGTGTCACAGGAGATGAAATCAAATGTGAATATGTAATCAAGGTCATGTTTGTACGGAAATGTGAAAACCTGGAATCATGCTGTTCACTAAAAAAGATGAGTTTTTGAAATGTGAAAAAAATTAAAAAAAAATTTCACAAAAAGAAAACTCTTCCAAGACTTGAAGGGATGTCATGGTGCAGAGGGTGGAACAAGAACCAAAGAATGGAAGCCTTACAGAAGGAGGACCAAACTTAAAATAAGGAGGATCCCAGGTGGTGGGTCAGCCTGTTGCCTGAACGGTAGGGCTTCCATCCCTGGAGGTTTTCAAAACAAATGAATGGACAGTTCATTCGTTTCCCATGGTCTGCAGGTCTCTTCTGGGCAGGGGTCTGGCCTGAAAGACCTGAACCTGGGCCCAGGCAGAAAGGGAGCTCCCTTCCACCTATGGGGGAGCCTAGAAGCAGCCTGGTTGCTCTTCAAGTGCTCTGGGACCCTCCTGGATTTGACTCTCCTGGACTAGAAGTGAAGCCACCATCCCATTTGGAGTTTGCTTCCGGAGAGAGCAGCCCTGCTATTATTATGAAACATGTTGCCCCCCCCCCCCCCCCCTTGTCTATTCTTAGTGACTGAACTATTTCAGTGTTAACTTTCCAGGTCTGGAGCACCAGGAGATGACCAGGCTAACCCTTTCAAGATCACTTATTCCACTTTCAGCACTCCTTGTGAACTGGTTGCTTGCTAAGGGAGACAAGGAGTAACCGTAAAGAAAAAAAACCAGACTCCTGGTATTTCAAAACAGAATGGATAAATTCTTGGGAGGAAAGGGACAGTAGGAAGCCATGCCCATCAAAAAGTTAACAGAATCAGACAGACAATTCCAGCTCCACAGGAGAACACCAAGAATCTTTGGGTAAAAATGAACGAAATGAAACAAAATAAATGAAATTAGATAAAAATAAACGCAAATAGCAGGAAAGGAGGACAAGAGACTAACACAAAGCATTTGATTCATGCTATAAGCAGGTAACAAGCCTCTCAATTCAGAGAGGGAGGGAGTTGGGAGGGTGTAAAGTGTCCATGTCTTTCATTTGAGATACTAGAAGAGAAGTAGACTTCCTTGTTTGGAGAACCTGGAGGGTTGGAACAAACAATTCAATCTGGGGAAACCCACAAAGACACAATTGTCTGGGCCTACTGCAAAGCACATATATATATTGAAAAATAATGGCTGCTCTGGTCAAATTTAAAAATGACTTTGGGGCCCAAGATATTAACATAAGGAGCCTAACATATTCTACACCGCAAGACCATAACTTCTCACTTCTGTGGGGTGTGCAGTTTTCACCTTTAAAAGAAAACAAAACAAAAATCCAAGAGGTTGCAAGAGACTGGCAGCTTGCTATGAACTAAACTACATTTCCCAGAAGCCCTTGCCCATTATCAGATGGCTGATGGGAAGCATCTGAAGTCACCATATTGCTGTCCTGGTTTTAAAAAATTAAGAGGGATGGTGTTTCCTCACTTTTTAAAAGAAACTAATATAAATTGTCTTACACCAGGACAGTTTGTTTAATTATTCTTTCCCTATTTTTATGTTTCTAAGCTTTACTCTGCACAGATATCTTTGATTTTAGAGTGGATAATAACAAGAACAACATTCAAGCCTGAATATAATTCTCTTCTTTTTATCACTAAAAAGAAAAATGGGACATATCATAAACTGATTCATGATATCTGATTTCAACACAGGACAGCTGCAAGATTTAATGGTAAGACAACTAAACTGCAACAGTGAAGTTCAAATTTTGTTCACATTTTGAAGTCTAGTCTAGCAGTTTAAGCATGGATTTCTCCTCAAAAGCCATGTTACAAAAACAGCACCAAGCTTTGTGGATGCTGGATGCTTTCTGCAATGTCTAGAAGTTTCATAAAATTTGCAATAAAACCTCCTCCGCTGGTAGAGACCAGGAAGGCCCCTTTAAAGGTCTGGAAACCCACAGCCAGCTCATCATAGCAGGCCAGCTGCTAATATTCTATCTGATTAATTTGTACAAATATCACCAGAGAGACCCTGCACCTCTACGTATTTCCAGTGACAGCGCAGCCCCAATGTGGCTCTTCCTCCTGGAGGGAGGCCCATCATGTGCTGTTCCCCCCCACATACACACACACACAATGCTTCCCAGCCAGGTCCATCTAAAGGTGGTGCTGGAGGTGGGCTTCCCCCACCCACCCAGGGCTCAGCTCTTTTTCCTGCTCTCCAGAGAGCTGGCAGTTCCTCCCACAGCCACAGGGCCTCTGAAGCTGTGCCCTTGGCCCTGCATTTCCAAAGCTATTGCTCATTACATTTATTTCAAATCTAATTTAGGATATGTGCCATGTAAAGTCCTCTCTATGCAAATTTCATGTTAAATGGAGAACAATTGCCATATTTTTGGATATCTGAATATAAACCATGCAAATGCCACGAGGCCCTAAGCCAAAAGGGCAGCCTTCACCCAGACCAGAAGCATCAGCAGCAGCTGTTAAGTTCTGAAATGAGAACCTCCTCCTGCCAGGAAGTGGTAAAATTCTTGGCCCATGGGAGCAAGGAAGGAGCGACTGGGGAATGGCTCTCTGCACATGCCCCTTGCCCGTCATTCATGGCAAAATGAGAATTTATTATCCATCCTTCTTAGCAGAAGGCGTGTGGATTTAAAGTACTTGCCCATTTAATGGAACAAGTAAGAAAAAAAAAAGATTACTTTGTAAAACCCCAAAACAATTACTATTTGTCTTAAAACTGCTTTTTGGGTTATATGGAAATGAGCTGGACCCTCTGTTGTAGACAGATAAATACTTCCTTGAACTGAACTGAAATCTGAAAAGAGATATTTAAGTGCTCATTTTTAAAAATCCAACACAATCTTTTACGATCTTTTGTTCTTGTTAAAGCAACTTCTTTGCTGTAATTTAATCATAAGCCATTTGGCAAGAGTCCCAAGTAGATTCTGTGCATAGAACTTGCTTCTAAATAGATATGCGAAGAATTGTATGGTTAAAATGGAAAACAGTGAGTAACTAGCACTAAGGACTAAGGCAGATCAGTCTAGAGACTAAACATCAAACTTCTAGACAAAAGCAATTGTGAAGAAGTGCATTCTATTGCATTCCCAGATTGCATTAAGCCATGATACAGCTGGATTGCTTTTGGCTTCAGGTGATATGAGAACATAGTGAATAATATACAGACCTAGCCTGAATACATAACATGTTGTGTTACCTATTGTGTTATTACCATTTAAACTGAAGTGTCCATGGGGACTGATGGAGAGCTCCACAGCCCTAATATACAGAGTGGTCTGTTTAATTTTGTTTTGGCTTAATGTTGGGCTCTCCAACTACTGGGGCTGGTGGGCACCGTAGGGTTTCTGCAGAGCACAGGCATACAAGAAAAAAAGTGACTGTGGCCAGCGGTTGGGACAGTTAGCAAGACAAGGAAAGCTGCTGCTTCCATCCATTCCCATTTCAGCTTTTGCCAACAGGCCATTACAAAAAGAAAATCAATTATTAAGCATGACAGAAAACATGAACTATTTATTAATAATATATTTGAGCCTTAATTAATTAAAAGTTTCTCTTCTACCACTTAAGATTTTTCAACCCCTAAGGCCAGAATTTTATGCATGCCATATGACTTGTGTGCATGTCACAGTGTTTTGTACAGCACAGATAAAAGGAATCAGCTCAGAAGCCACTCCTGGGGTTACTAGTCAAGTCAAGCAAATAAATTCACCTACATCGGGACTGGGAAGAAAGTTAACTGAATATCGTGGACCAAGAGCAAAATACACTCCACCACTTGTAATTAACTTTCTGGGATCAATCATTCCCTCCCCATTTTATTTCCATTAGGAAAGGCAAATTTCACTGCTGAGGTTGGTCCAGAGGAAGGCAAGTCATTCAAAGAGCTGCTTTTTCCCCAAAGTTTGCAGGGACAAACATTTTCTAGCTCTACCCAGAGAGCCGTCTACCAAAGGTGTGGGCAGAAGAAGGCAGAGAGAAGCAGATAAATCTTTGGGGTTCATTATTATGCAACAGCAGCAGCAGCAGCAACAGTTTCCACCCCAGGGAACTGCAAGGGAGAAAGTTGGGAAACCAGGAAGGGCAGCCCCAGAAACCAGCAGGGCTCTTGAAAGAGACTCTTAAGGCTGCTCTTAAGCGGGACAAAGTCAAGCACACAAAAAAAAATCACACACACACACACACACACACAAACCCACATGGGGCAGCACCCTCTGCCTTCCTTTTCAGACCATCAGCATCCCTAAACCACGATTCTGGACGTAAACCAACTTGCGGGGGCGGGAATCAGTCTTCCTGGGACCAGGGACGGATGGGGGGGGCACACCCAAGGTCCCATCTGCCCCCCCAGGGGACTCCCCGAAGGGGCCCGGAGGAAGACCGACCCTCCCTCCCTCCCTCCTTCCGCAACCAGAGCAGCCAGGGCTCGCCCTCTCTGAAGCTCCTCCGTCGGAGGTGGGGAGGAATCGGGGACGAGGCTTGCAACGAGCCCCTCCCCAGCAGGCCCAACGGGGCCCCCTCCGCCCCACCCCGTCGCCCTCGCCGCCTTCGCCATCCGCCCGCCTCGGGCTCCCGCGCGGCCCAAACCCGCAGCCACTGCCGCCTCCTCCGCCTGGCCAAGGCCGGGCGGGGCCCTCAAGGGCATCGGGGCCGGGCCGGGCCGCCAACGGCTCCGGCGGGAAAGGCCGCGTCGGCGCCCAGCCTCCCTCCGTCCCCCCCCCCCCCCCCGCCCCGCTCGCTCGCTCGCTCGCTCGCTCACCCACCGGCCGCTCAGGGGGACGCCGCCTCCGTCTCCGTCGATCCGCGCCCCGGCCTCATGCTCCGCCCGGCCCTCAGCGCCCGCCGATCCCGCATCTCCGTGGGCGGGCGGGCGGAGAGGCGCCGGGCCTCGCCTGGACGGACCAGGAAGGGCGCGGCGGAGGCCTCGCGAAGGGCCGCTGCGGACGCCTTTCCCTCGCTCGCTCGCTCTCGCAGGAAAGGCCGGCCGGCTCCGGAGCCTCGCAGCAGCGCCCAGCCCGACCCGGCCCTCCCTCGATCCCTCGGTTGCAGCAGGCCCGCCGCGGCCTCTCTCGCAGCCGCAGCCTCCGCTCGGGCTCGGTGCGCGCTGGGCCGCGGTTCCACTGCAGGCCCCGGCTCCTCCCAGGCCGCTGCTCCGCCTCCCCCGGGCCGCGTCACCCGCCGCCCTCCCCGCTTTAAGGAGGCTCCCTCGGTGGCGGCATCTCGGCGGCCAAAGTGGGCGACTCCCGCCGCTGCAGGGTCCCTCGGAGCTTTCCCACGGCGGCGGGGGGGTCCCCGGACACGCGGGGCGCTTCGCGGGGCCTCGGAAGCGTTTCCCATCCCCGCCGAGGGAGACTCCCGCGCGCCTCAACCCCCCCCCGCCAGTCCCCCCGTGTCTTTTGCCGCGGGCGGGGAGTGGTCTCTGGGGAGGATCCCGGTTCCTTCCCGCAGGCGGAAAGCGAAGGCCCAGCGTCGCCCACTCGGGGCTGGGGGAGGAGGGAACCATGCCGCTCCTCCCGGGTTACGCGCCTCCTGCGCCCTCCGCCCGGCGCTCACCTGCTCCGCCGGCGGAAGGGGCGCCTCTCGCTGGCTCGGGGGGACACGCGCCCAGCTGCAGCAGCAGCCGGGAGGCATCGGCGCCCGGGGAGGACGGTGTTTGCGTGGCTCCCTCGCCCCCCGGGACCCTCCTCAGCCCCAAGCGGGCGAGGGGCTGGCGTGCCGGCGCCCCGACCCTTCCTCCGGCTGGTCAGGTTACGGCCTCCTGGCCCGCCAGTCGCTGCCTCTTTGGCCTTCCCGGCGGCCGGAGCCCGTCCCGAGGACTTTCGGCGTGAGTGAGGGGCAGATCCTCACGCGACGGCGTCGCCTGGCAAGGCCGCTCCGCTCCAGACACCGGGGCCACCTTAAGCACCATCGATGCCGTCTGGGGGCCGCGCGCGCGGGGGGCCCCCCTCCCAGTCCCGTGTGGCGGTCAGTCCCGGAGCGTATGCGGCGGTGGCCACGGCCGGGCCGTCGCAGGGACCTGCGGGGCCCGGACGGAGAGGCCGAGCGTTGGGGGCAGCGGCGTAGGCGTTTGTGCGTGGCTGGGTAGCTTGCTGTGGGGGGGGGGACGGGGACGGACTGGCGACTCTTCGGGGCTGGTGCAGGCTGTGAGGGACGGTGCGCCCTGCCGGCCAAGCGGCGCCCCTGCGAAGCGTCTCCTCTGCGGGTGTTCTGGTCTTGGAATCCCACAAAAGGAGCGTCCGGTGCTGGTTCTGCCCCTTTGAGCTTCACTCAAAGCCCTTCGCCGAAACGAAAACAATCCCCGGCGTGCCTAAGCGATGCAATGATCCCTGGCGACCACGCGGCCTAGACATGCCCGGGGGGGGGGGGGTCACCTAAGGATCGGGTCCACCTTGCGGGGTTTTGAGACGGGACATCAATACGAGACCCCGCGTGGGTCGTTTGTTGGAGGGTTACAGTCCCGGGGTCCGTGGGGGGAGATGGAAGTGGGGAAGGCGACATAGGGGAAGGGGGCTGGGTAGGAGAGCTGCAGGGGGTCGTTCAGGACAGGTGGAGACTTCGCGCCCCCCCCCCCCCAAAAAAAACCCCCTGCATGCCCTTGAAGCCCCAAATAGCTCCAAACAACTACAGTCCACAAAACGCCAACCGTTTCCCGCCACCGACTTCCAAAACCAGCGCGACTGGGCGGAAACCCTGCCGGGCCGGGCCCGCGCTCGCTCTTCCTCCAGCCCCAGGCAAAGCCCGCCTTTCCTTCTCCTCCTCGGCCGTTTCTTCTATCGGGAGGGAGAGCCGCAGAGCCCCGCGAGAAGGTCCAAAAGCCGCTCCGCTCCCTTTCCCCTGAAGCCAAAAGCCCCGCTGTGCTGCCCAGGCCGCCTCAGAGCGAGGAGGGCAGCTTCCCGGCGCCAAAGCGGGCTCGGCCGGGCCCTCAGACTGCCGCGTGGCCCGTGGCCGGCGGGGGGCGCCTCGAGCCACTCCGGTCCCTTTAAGCCGGGCGCTCGGAGTCTTTTGTCAGCCGGCCCGTCGCCAGCAAAGGACGCCTCGGGCCCCGAGCCTGGCCGGCTTCCCCTTGCAGGAGAGAAGCGCCAGCCTGGTAACCCTCGGCTGGAAAGGCAGCGCGCCTTCACTTCCAAACGACAACCCTGCGCAGGCCCAGCCCGGGTCGCCTCTTGAGCTTCGGCCGGACGGAACCCGAGCCCCGAGAGCCGCCGGAGAGACCCCTCTCCCTACCCACCCCACCCACCCAACCTCCGGGCGGGCAAGGCAGGGCGCCGCCGCGTCTTCCCAGCGGGGCAGGCGGGTGCCGGGGGCGGAGGGCTTTCTTCGGCCTGCCCAGGGTCCCTCCCTCCCCTCCAGCCGGCTGACTGGTGCGTCCGCGGGGCTCCTGTTCCCGGATTCGGGAACCAGCCTCATCCGGGTTGGTTTAAAAGCGGCCTGCTTCCCTCCCCCCCCCACGGGTCCACCTTATCTGGGACTTTGAGGCCATTTCGATAAAGAGCCGGGGGGGAGGGGGGAGAGAGGGCTGGGGGCCCTCCCGAGGTCGTCAGCCGGGGCTGCCTTTGGTCTCTGGGAAACCCAGCTGTACCAGGCTGCTTTGTGGCCCATTTCCCTGCTTTTGTTGCTGTTGCCTTTCTTATCTATCTATCTATCTATCTATCTATCTATCTATCTATCTATCTAT
>BLBF01000078.1:1175500-1212273 GCA_015471245.1 Laticauda colubrina | reverse complement strand
TATCTATCTATCTATCTATCTATCTATCTATCTATCTATCTATCTATCTATCTATCTATCTATCTATCTATCTATCTATCTATCTATCTATCTATCTATCTAATCTATCTATCTTAGCACCGGCCATCTTTTAGGTCCCATTTTTCTTAGGTGGTCTACTGAGGCTTGTTTGATAGGGTCAACCAGTGAATTAATCGAATCAGACTTTTTTGGCAGAACCCGTTCCTCCCCTTTAATGGATGCAAAAACTTGAAAGGAAAGCCTGCACAATTGGGGTGAAGACCCTGCGGTCAAGAGGGGCTCGTGCACCACCTTCACCGGCCTCAGATGGAGGAAGAAGAGCTGGCCTTGGGAGAGCTGGACTTGCACCCTGCCTGGAAGGTCAGAGCTGCTCCTGCCCCTTACCTTTCCGCAAGGAGGCAGCTTCAGTGAGGTCCTTGTTTTCTTAAACGGCACCACAAAATCTTTAGGGGTGGAGTAAGAAGGAAGCAAACACAGCCTGTTTGCGCACTCTGGTTGGAGTGATCCTTTAAGCGAGAGCCCTGGCCTCCATCCATGTTCCCACAGCTCTTTCACGACTGCCTTTCTGGAAGGAGCTCGCCAAATCCTCCTGGATGCCGGATGTGAGAGAAGTATTGAGGGAAGCGTCCTTTCCCCACCAAGGCTAAACAGTTGGTTGCAGTTGATTCAGAAGACAAACTATGGCTGAGAAGATGGCCTGTTCTCATGCTTGCTTATATCTTCTCACCTGCCACTTTGAGCCCAGATCGCATGTGGATGAGGCTAAAGTATCTAGTCTTTAGTGAGGACTGGCCCTTGTTGTGGAAAAGGCTTGCTTTGTTGGAAAAATATTTCGGGAAACAAAGAAACTCTGCAAATATTAATTCTAGATATCAATACTTTCTGTGTAAATAAATAGAAGAACTTCTTGGCAGAGATGGGAGCTCCAGATAATCTGTTTTTTATCAAGAAACAGGCTGCCAAAATGTATGATGTTGAAAAAGAAAAACCAGTGTTTCCACCTGGACTTGTTAGCATGTTCTCTCAGTCAGTTTGTTTAAGCAAATAGCAGCTAAAGACTGCAAGGCAACCTCTTGGGGGAGCAGAAGTATCTGGCCTCCACCAATAAGGCTTGGGGACCACAAAACAGATCAGGGCTGTGGTTCCCGGCGGCAGCAGCTTCAGTTCAGATCCTTGTGAATGTTCCTGCATCAAGACACCAAAATTCAGAAAAAATACTGAACCAAAAAAACCCCCAACAACTTAAAAAAAAATAATAATAGGAAGCAAGTCACATTTGCTGACTGGGATTGTCCCAAGTCTGGGCAGTGCCTGGCAGGCCCCAGGGTTGGTGACTGGCATAGTCCCGAGCCTGGCGGTATGGCTGGGCAGGCCCCTGGTCAGCTGAGGACCATGTCGCTATGTGAGACACCAGCAAAGGTGGACATTCCCCCCCTCATAGAACGGAGGCTGTTGTAGAGGAGGGGGGGAAATCCATTTTTTCTGAACAAAACCCAATGCCAATTGCTCACACAGTCCTTAAGAGGAAGGGATCTTTGGGAACCGGATCAGCCCCTCTTGAGTGCTGTAGCGTTTACGTCATCTGCAATTGCTTGGCTGGACAATTTCTAAACGTAAAGGTTCATAAACGAACAGATAAAAGTCAGTCCCCTTTGAGCTATAGCTGAGTGCAGACAATTGAAACTATAAGTGAAGACCAATCCATGTCTGCACAGGGATCCAGGACAACTCGCTGCAGGACAATTCAACCCTGTATTAATCATTTTATTCAATTTTGTTATTGGGGACCATGTTTTCTTTGAAACTGTAACTCTTGTATTTCTAGATTGACTGTGTTGTTTGTATTATTACTGACCCTGGACTGTTCCATTGAAATCAATTCAACTTTTGTATTTGTTGAATTGCCCCTTTCCAGTTCCCAAAGTGGGCAACCTAAGGCCACCTGACTTTAGCCTCTTCCCAGGGCCTCCCTCACGTGTTGGCAGGTCCTGGACAGAGAGGTTTTCCAGGGAAGCAGGAGAGAGAGATCACCTCCAAGGGATCCCAAATGATCCACTTCAAACCGGTCTGACCATCCCTGCCTTCCCCTCAGGCCGTGTCCAGCCTAGGGAAGTTGTCGTCCCTGGGGCTCCTGCAGGCTGGGACCTGGGGTGGATATGGGGAAGGGGCACGGCCTTTGCAGGAGGGAATTGGAGAGAAGTGGCTCTCCCCGCAGGCCGTTTCCATCCAGTTTTTCCTGACTGCAGCCTCTCCCAGCTTCTGATCTCTGACCCAGGCCCCAGGCAGGCTTCTTACCCGGACCCTTCCCAGGGGATCTCAGCTGCTCTACAGGTTCCTGGGCTGGGACCCTCCGTGGAAGGCCTGCTGCCTCAGACCCTGGAGCACCTTGGCCCCGAAGGCCCCCACCGCCCCAGGCAGCTTCTGGTGGGACCCATGTTTCTGTGGGGTGGGCTCTCCAGCTGCTTCAGGCGCCATGGTGGGTCAGATCCTCCCTGGTCCGGGAAGTGGGATGTTGAGGGAGGAGAGGAGGAGGAGCAAACTCTGTGCTTTGGGGCCATGAGATTTCTGCATGAGATTTCTGCATTGAGATTTCAGCCTCAAAGGGAGGAACCAAATTCTGACTCATCCCCTGCAGAAAATTCCCCTCCCTCCTCCCCCCCATCACGGTTTCTGTCACCACACAGTTTCCTTCTGTTTTCACAATCATTAACAAGTATTAAATCGGTCACACACACACACACCCACACACCTATGTGTTTATGCTCAGCACGATGACAAAGCTGAGCGGCTCTTTTGCCCTGTCCTGGCCGCTCCCCCCACTCTAGCCCCGTTGCATATCTCCCTGCGAGTTCCTTCTGCCTCCTGTTGCTGTTACTCTCGATTGCCGCCCCTTCCTCTCCTTCTCACATTGGATCCCCATCCCCTCCATTTATTCCATGAAAGTCACTTGTTCCTCTCTGACACCTTCCTGTCCCGTCCCCCCATGCTGAGGTCATGCTGGATTTGCAATGAGTTGTTGCAATAAAAAGATTTTGAAAATGCAGCTCCGCTGAGGCTTAAAATTTTTTTTTTTTCAGCTATTTGCTAGCAATTTGGTAACATTTAGCTCCGAGGTTGCAATTTACTCCTCGTTTCTGCTTTCTTTCTCAAAAATGAAATGATTCCTTTTTGGGTTGACTTAAGAATCTGCTTCATTGTCTTAATAGTTTACAAGCTTTGATACTTTGCTGCAGGAGCTGAATTGTTTTGCTTTGGTGTTTTGGGAACTTGATAATTCCCCCATCATCATCATCCACACTTTTTTGTGTAAATTTTTCACACTGCCTGGACTGGAACACACACACCCCTCACCCTCTCAACATCCACCCCCTTTAAGATGGGCGGACTTTTGCTCCCAGAATCCCCCAAGTGCAAAGCATCAGCGAAGGAAGCCAGCTGGGAGGCAGCTGCAGCTGCTCAGGGTCCCACCCGAACGAAGGAGGGGGTCTGGACGGCCGAGTCCCTCGTGCCTGGCCCTGGGCCGGGCGAGGGGAGGCAGGAAGCGGAGCGTCTTCCTTGGCTGGGATCCTCTCACTCTCCAGACCCCTCAGGAAAACCTCCCGGCTCTCGGAGCAACTTCCCTTGCAGGCACCAGAGGCTCCAGCCCTTCGCTTGTTGTTGCAAGCCGGGGAGGGAATGGGAGGTGGGGGGCAGCCTTCATCTTCCCGCCTGCCTCCAGGATTCGCCGGCTCAGGTGTTTAGGTGTTTCGCTTTGTTGTTTCCAGACACTCGCTCCCCTCCTCTCCATGCAGCCTCAAATGCCCAGGGCAGCCTGGTTTTCCATTGCAAACAGCAGCCTTTCAGGGAGGCCACCGGAGCTCCAAGCAGGAGGAACAGGCCGAGCACCCCAGCTCCTCTCCAACTTCCCTGAGTCCTGGGAGCTGGTGGGCCTGAAGAGGGTAGGAAGCAGGGGCCCTCCGTCCTTGGGCCGCTCAGTTGATGCTTAAGGACGGACAGACGCCTTCCGTGAGGAGCCTGCAGTGGCTAAAAGCGAAGAGGTCCCGGGCCCTGCAGGAGGGGGGGAGCCGTAGGAAGGGCACCCCTCTCCTTTTGCTCCAACCCGGAGAGCTCCTGGGCATGGGCAGAAATCCTGGCTATTGAGGAAAATGAAGGAAAGCAGCAGCTCTGCTCGGCCAACAAGCATTCCTAGGAGGTACCTTTCTGGCCCTCCTTGAATAGTAAAATTTCAAATGCCTGTGGCTGCAATCCAGAAACAGCTGGTTAGGCCTCTCTGGGAAGGTTGCTTCCCACACCTATCCTGCTCTCTGCTTAGATTCCTGGCCTGCTCTTCGGATGTGCTCCTCACCCTCTTCTCCTTCCATCTTGAGGCAGCCTGAGGAGGAGGGGAAGAGGAGGAGGAGGATGGAAAGAGGAAGAGGAGGGGAGGAAGAGGGGAAGGGGAAGAGGAGGAGAGGAAGAGGAGGGGAGGAGGAGGAGGAAACAGTGGGGAGAAGCAAATCTCCCATTTTGGGAGGGGTGGGTTTTATTTTTTGATTAGTTTTATTAGTCTATTAGCTTGTGTTCCCTGCACAAAACAAATCAGGACTGGTGAGGCCTGATGCACATGGTGGCACTGCAGCTGCTGCCGCTTGGCCCTGGGTGGCCACCCCTGTTAGGCTGAGGATGGTGGCATGAAGGTAAGTTTCAGGGGGGGGGGGGGGGGCTGGGGTGTCACCATGGCCTCAGCCACCTTGCAGGTCCAAGCTTACCTGCTGGGAGTGTGTGTGTGTGGGGGGTGTAACTGCTATGCCCAAACTCTGCATTTTCCACACCCCCTCACCTCTCAATGTCTAGAGATGCTGCTTTTGGGGGGAGGAGGAAAGGCCCAGCCAGCTCAGCTTATGGGTCCTTCTGAGGACAATGGAACTGAAGGCAGGAAGTCCCCACTTTGGGGGAAGATCATGGATAATCAGGATCTGTGAAACTGCCCCCCCCCCCCACATTTTTGCATCTCTTTTTCTGAGATTTGCAAGTTTCCTGCAGTGCTCCTGGGTGGGGGTCTTCCCTCAAATGCCCTTCCTGGGGAGGGGGGGGGGGCTCATCAGAATGATCCCATTTGGCACTTATACTGGAAGTGGGGGGGGGGGCAGACATTGCATGCTCACTCAAAATACAACCCCACAACAACAACAAAAAGGGAGTGGGGGTAGAGAAAGACTCCAAAGAAGAGTCTTCCTCCTCCTCCTCCTCCTTGATGTGGGAAAGGTCTGTGAGGGAGAAAGTTGTGCTTGAACTCTCTCTGCGCCCTGCTGAACTTGGGAGCCTTTGAGTGGCAACCCTTCTCCAGGCAAAGAGTGTAGTCGTTAAAAGCACCAGTAGCCATTGGCCAGGATCGCCAAAACGCTCCCTGTTTTGATGTGCGACACAGTGAAAGTGGTGGTGGGGGGTTTCCAACCCCATCATTCCAACCATCATTCTGACTTTTTGGACCATCCCACCCCCACCCCCCAGGGAGAATACCTTCAGAGTTGTGGCTTCATCTCTTGACTGTCTGAAATCGGAATGACCTTAGAACATTCTTGGTTCTTGAAAAGTTTGTCATGACGGGTCCATTCCTAGTCTTCCCCCAAGGAAGGTGAATCCTTAACAAAACCTCTGAACGTGCTCATTCAAAGTGGGAAATTCAAAAACAAACAAACAAACAAACCAGGTTAAGAACTTTGGGTGGCTCCAGCTGCAGCTTCCTGTGGGCTTCTCCTGAATTCCCCCACTTCATCTGGTGGCTTTGGGTGACTCCACCCTTTCCTGGATCCCACAGCTGCGGCTTCCTGTGGGCTTCTTCTGAACTCCCCCACTTCCTCCGGTGGCTTCTTGACATCTCTGGCCTCTGGCCTGGTCCTTTAGGGTACCTCTTTCCTCTGCTCCACCTGATACGCCTTCTCTTCCTTGGCCTCCCAGCACAACACACCTCTTGGAAGAGGGGGACAGCAGGACATTGCAGGTGCCAAGTGGCCTGGCTGCCCATCTCTGCCGGTGGCGGATTGCGGTCCCATTTCCTCTCCTTGGGGGGGGGGCTCCTCTCCTGAGGCAGAAGAGCAAAAGGAGGGTCTCTGGGCCAAGGAGATGGCGGTCAAGGCAGGGAAGGTGTGAAGGAGAGCTCTGCCCCCTGCCAACGGGGGGGGGGGGGGAGGTTGGCCCTCCTTGGAGGCCTCTCTCCTCCCAGGACAGCTCCTGGGACTCCCAACTTGCTTTTCCCCCCAGGCCTGCTCTCCTAGGCAACATCTACTCTGGCCTTCTTGATGGTTGGACCTTCCCCAGCTGCCTGCGGAGCCAGCTCTGAAGGCCTTTCCAAGGTTTTCCGAGAGGGGCAGAGAAGGACAGCTTTACAGGCAGTCCCTGACTTGTGACCACAATTGAGCCCAACATTTATGTTAAGTAAGAAATCTGTTAAGTGAAATTTACCCCATTTTACAGCTTTTCTTGCTTCAGTTGTGCAGTGAATCATGACAGCTGCTAAGTTAGCCCTACGGTCCTTCAGTGAATCTTGGCTCCCCCATTGACTCTGCTTGCCAGAAGGTTGCAAAAGGGATCACGTGCTCCCCGCCCCTCACTGCCACCGTCATAAATGTGAGTCAGTTGTCAAGCATCCGAATGAGAACCGGTTGTATGTTGAGGACCAGCTGTGCTTTGCAGGGTGGTTTTGCACCTGAGCCTCCTTCCCAGGCAGAATCTTGCATGTGATATTCACTCCTTGACAGTCTGTTTGACCTGGTAATTTCTGGCCCTTCTGTGGGTCCCTGGTTGGGGCAAGAAATTTCAGCCACCAAATTGGATGAAAGAGACCCATGAGTCTCACTAAGAAGGAAGGAAAGGGGGGGGGGGAAGAGGTCATAGGGCTGGTTGGATCTCCTGCCAATCCCTGATTACTAAGGATATTCAACCTCCCCCAGCAACAGCAGCTGTTGTTTTCTCTTGACCTGGCAAAGACAAATCACACAGCCAGGAAAGACCTTGAAACCCTGTCTGGACACGATGGATCCTTGCACAGAATGTTCGGTCTTGGAGCATGGATATCTGCTGAGAATATTTGGTAAGGAAAGAAAGAAAAAGGAACGAAAGTAAACCCCACCCAGCATTCTCCATCTGTGCAGGAACGCAGAAATTGCCACGGAGGACTTTCTGCATCGCAAGTCTATGAAACAGGCATGCAGGAATAACTCTGCAGGATTTCAATTGTCCTGTGACCTGCTGAGAATTGGCCTTTGTCAGGAGACCCACAAATTCTTGCCTTGTATTGCTGACACTTCTATTTGTGTCCGAAGGTGGAAGAATGAGAGATCTGCTACCCTGGATCACATCTTCATCAATCTCTTTTTCAGTAAGGAATTGGTTGAAGAAACATGGAGTCATGCCTTTTAGGAAAGAGACTGGATGATCCTTGAATCTGTGGTCTCCACGAGAAGGAACTGAAAAGATTCAGACCTGCGTACTGGAATCCGAAAGAGCAGATTTTGACGAACATCAAAACAAGCTAAGTTGCATGCAAAGACTTGAAATCTCGAAGGAAAACTGTCGAAGAACGGGAAATTTTACAAAACATTATGTGGTGGACACGGTTTCAAATAATCCCAGTAAGAAAGATTATGGGAAACGATAGTATCAATTCAGGCCACGCCTGGAATCTTGTATCCAGCTTCAATTGCTACAGTAAAAAAAGGATGCTAAGGAATTGGAACAAATACTGAGAACAGCAAGGAAGAAGGTGAAGGGTTTGGAGGCTAATTTGAAGAATTTGCTAAAAAGAAGCTGGTTCCGTTGGGCCTTAAGGAAAAGGAGTCAGGAAAGCAATCTTCCCATATTGAAAGAGCTGACCCCGGAAAGAGGGTGTGAATTTCTTCTCTGTCAGGGCTGCAGGTAGGACAAGAACCAAGAGCTGGAAGCTTGACAGAGGCAGAGGTCTGAGTCTGAAATTAAAGAGGCATCTCGATTGTGAGGCTTTCAAGAAAAGATGGGCAGCCATTTGTCTGGGGTGCTCTGAAGCTTCCCGTAGGATTTTGATGGAAACTTGCTTCTAAGGCCCCTTTCAGCCCCAAGGATTGTACGAAGAATACGAGAACATGTTGCAGTCCATCCTTCAAAGAATTAATACAGGAACAAGGCCATCTCACAGTGTGGTTTCTCTCCGAAATCCGACACCACAATTTGTCTCAATGCTTCACCCAAATCACAACTGCCAAAAAGTGTCTGGTTTAGAATGACAGTCTTTTCACCTGGATGCAATTCAGTTATAATGCTTTTAAAGGCAATGAAATTCCTGAAAAGTATGAAGCATAATGCAATCCGCCATGCCTAGCAAGCATCTGACCATTTCTTCTCTTTAATGTTTCTGCTCCCAGATTCAGTTGGCAACTCAGTGAATCAGTATTTCCACAAGTAGCAATCACTGCTAATAATCCAACTGTGGCAGCTCCACTTGAGCACCACTGGGTGCCCCACTCAGCCCCATGAGGGAGGCTGGGCTGATTTCTCTGGCTATACCTCCACCACCACCGGTGCTGATATTCCGAGAGAGAAGCACAGGGGAAAACCTACACATGGCTCAGGTCTGTTGCCTCTTTAGCAATAATAAAGGACCTCAAAGGTTTGTCCCTCTTTACAGGTGCACTTTTGGCTTCAACACCAAATAATAATAAAAATCACAACCACCAACAGCTTCTCTGATTTCTTGGGAAACTATTTATAGAATGATTTTAGTTGAATAAGGGCAATTTTTGTGCATGGCTTTTTTGTGCAAACAAAAAAAAAATGTTTTTCTTCCTGCCTAGGTAGCCATGTCATGTCTATTTTTTTTTCCTTTTTGAATGTTACCTACTTAGGGCAAAATGGAACCTCCTTTACCTTTCCTGTTTTTAATTCTCCCATTTCTGCCACGCAGCCTGAGACCCGAAGCATTTGGTGCTGTCTTTTTCCAGCTGCTCCAAAGCTTGGAAGTGAACCTCATTCATCATGACCTGCATCCCGTACAGTGAAATGTAGCAAGTGAAGCCAAATGCTGTCTTTTCCAGGGCTGGAGTGCCACTTATACCAGGTGTATCCAAAATATCAGATGTTGAGGGAAATAATAGCCCTGGCTCCATAGGTCTCCTTGACTAGACTGTGGATGTCCGTTAGTCTTTTCACAATAAGCCCAAGGCAGCCAGATTCGTCCGGAGTGTCAGGCTCTCAATCACAGCCTCTTTCCAAGCCCCTTGCCTATCACCTTTGTGATTAACGAAATGTTGGGCTGATGTTTCTGACAATTGCAGTTTCCCTTAGAAAGCATCACTGGGCAAAAAGCTTTATAAACAACATTTATTAATATTTATTAACCATAGTTCCAGAAAAGGAAAACCACTAGTATTTTTTAAATTATGATTTTCATACAATGATGAGCCTTTTAACCTTCAATTTTATCCTTGGCCATTCAGGGTCACTTTCATTTTTTTAAAGGAGTGCAACAGTTCAGAGATAATTAAATGACCTGCCTGATATTATACAAACAATTGACCCACAATTTTTGCAGTAGTCCCATTGCATTTCCTGCATTTAAAATCTGCAACATATGTCCGGAGGATGTCCAGTAGACTTTTGACCCTCACATAATAAGCTAACATTCCAGACCAATCCCTTTTGCAAAATTACATCTTTTCCCCAAGTGACTTTGATTCAGCTTATCATTCATCATTTTAAGTGAGTTGTTGCAAGAAGAATTTAGTTTGGCCCAAAGTGAAACAAGGCAGCACGTTCAATTGGACGGCAGCATGGAATTTTCAACTTCGACGTCTACTTAATGGAGGGAGGGGATGGCCATTTTTTCCAAGAAGGTCCATTGAATGCTTCATCTTCACCAAAACGCGAAGGAACGAGAGGCCAAGACAAGATGAGGCTGTCGGAGATCCTGGGCACAGCGAATGTTTTGGGGGAACCTCACTGGAGCATCTCATTCTATAGCGCCTCCATCCAGTCTACAAAAAGTAGCCAAACAGGATCTGAGACCGGCAACCGGCAATACCAGCCCAGCTTGCTTTAGGCCTAGAATAAAACGCAGAGCAAAACATCTGGGATGGTTGGTCCGAAAGAGCGAAACTTTGTCACACACACACACACACACCCCAGCCAGGTAAATTACTTTCCTGGCATCCCTTAGACATACCCTGAGGTTGTGCTGGAAAATTCTGCATCGGCCACAGGGAAGGCTCCCGGTGGTATGGCCCCCATTCCAGCCCAGGGAGTTTGGCTCCCCCAAGACCCTTATCACCTATGGGTGCACTTGCCCAGAGAGGAACTTTCTCCCCCCCCAAAGGCCTGAGCCCCTGAGGCCCAGCAAAGAGGAGCCGCTACTGTCACCGTCAGGGATTCCTCCTTTAGATGCCAGGCCTGGTTGCCATGGCAACTGAGGAAGGCAACGCGCGTGTGGTGGTGATGCTGAACCCAATCTTTCCACTACGAGGCCAGGACGTGGGGGGGGGGGGAGGCGGGGAAGGCGCCTGAGAGGGCGGCACGTCGGCCTCGTAAGCAGGCCGGCCCCGGAGCCAGCAAGCCCCCACGCGGCCGGTGTTTTGGTTGCTCGGTGCCTTTTTGCTTCTTGAGGGGAAAAAGCGCCGCCAGCCGCCCCCCTCCCCCCGAGAAGAAACGGGGAGAGCCAAAAGCCAAGCGGGGGAGCCCCGAGGAAGCCGTGGCCGTGCCAGGCGGCAAGCAGCCCTGCCGGGGGCGGCCCCGCTCGGCGTCCCTTTTCCGGGATCCCTCCGGTCGAGCGGCTTTTCGCGCGGGCTGAGGCCGGGGGCGTAGGCCCGAGCGCTTCTCCTCGCAGCTTCCGACCGCCGCGGGCGCCTGGAAGGAAGTCCGAGGGCCCGCTCGGGTCCGGCTTCTGTCGGGGGTGGGGGAATCTCTCGGGCGGGTCCGGCTTCTCGCCCTGCTCCCATTTCGCAGGCTCGCGGGGCTCGGTCAAAGCCAGGGCGGGGTCTGGCGGCTCCCTCCACGGTGAGCTCAGGAGGGGCTGCGGGGGGAGCGCTGCCCGCCGCTGGACTGCGTGGGTCCCCAGCCCGGCTGAGGGAGGGGAAGGCTCGAAGCCCCGCAGCCGCCTCCGCCCGTTTCGCGGTCCTAACCGCCCGCCCTGCTCTCGTCATCGGGGGTGGGGGGCGGCGAGGCAGCCGCGCCTCTCCCGACGGGCCCCCCTCCCCGCCCGGCAGCCCCGACAGTTATAAGGGCGGCGGCGGGCGGCAGAAGCAGGCAGGCGCGCGGGCGGCATCTGGGCGGGCGTCGAGCCGGCGTATCTGCAGCAGACCTTCCGACGGACGGACAAATGGAGGCGGCCGGGCCCGCGGAGCAGGGGAAGGTCAGCGCTGGTGGCGTCGCTTGGCGGAAAGAGGCGCGCGGAGTTGAGGCTGCCTGGCTCGGGCGGGCGGAGCGCGGGTCCCAGGAGGATATGCGGAGCCCGGCCAAGAAAGCTCTGGGCGACCCAGCAGGGAAAGGGGTGGGGGCCCGGCCTCGGCCAGCCTGGGAGGCTTCGAAATCCCACGGAGGGCCGGGGCCATCGCTTCTCCGGCTACGGTGGGTGAAAGCCGCCATGGTCGTAGCAGCGACGACTCCGCCCGGACTGCCTCCGGCTACCTCGGTCCGGCTGCTTGACCGGGGTCCGTTCGGAGGAGAACCGACGCGCGCGTGTGTGTGTGTGTGTGCGAGGGAGAGAGAGAGAGAGGTCGAAGCCCGGCTGGTTTGGAGCTCCGGAAGGGTGCTGGCAGCAGAGTGGGCTCGGCTCGGGTTGCTCCCCATCCGAAGTCTTCCCGAAGACCCTCAGCAGGTGTCAAGGTCACCTGGAGGTAGGAGGGAAGAACCCCCCCCCCGCCCGACCTCCAAAGGGGGGCAAGATCCACCCAAAGCTCCCCTCCCTCCGACCTTGCAAATGCCAGCACCGACAAGAGGAAGGAAGGCAAGATGTGAGCAAGGCGGTTTTGCAGATTTCCTGCCATTTTGCTGCCTCTTCGACTCCCCCTCCGCCTCCCTCCCGCCATTTGTACTGTGTGGGCCTGCAGAAGGGTGCTGGGTGGAACAAACCCTCCGTCCGTTGAGGGTGGCAGGCAGAAGGGTTGCAACGGGGAGGGGGAGGGGGGGTTGCAAGCAAATGGATCCCGGGCCGACAACATCAGAAGGGAAGGAAGGAGGGAGCCTCCGACACCTGCCCTTCAAAGCCGTCCCAGGGTTTCAGAAGCAGAAAGCCACGTGCTCTGGAAGCAGCTGGAAGGCCAGAGGGGCGCCCAGCCAGCACCTCAGCTTGCCCCACCGCTAAAAGGTCGGCCTGCAAAGCCATCCAGCTGCCCCTCTGACTCTCCCCACTGCACAGGAGTTGGCAAAATGGCATCTTCCCAGCTCACTGCGGTTACCTTGAGTCCTTCAGACCTTTGTTTGTGGCTCTGCAGCCAGAGGTGCGATTGGGTCAGGCTTAGGGTTCCTCCTCAGCCCTTCAGCCTTTGCTGTTAGCCTTGGGGGATAACTTGCATACCTGCCTTGGGCTGTCTGGGGATTTTCACTGTGTTTGAGAGTATTTAAGAGTGATAGCTGAGGGGGTGCTAAGAAGCCTTAGCTGGAACATTTGTTGGAGGTTCAAGACACAACCTCAGTGATGAAAGTGGGCGCTAAATCCCTTCCCAACACACATCTCCCCTTGAATCTATTTGTGCAACTGGAGAAGAACCGGTTCTCTACCTCTTTCTGATATCTTTTAGCATCACAAAAATTAAGAAGCAAACCTGGCCAATAAAGCTGTTAAAATGCAAACAAAAATGGGGAAGAGATAGCAAAGTGAACACCACTTCACTGGGAGCAAAGATTCCTCTCAGGACCAGGAGAAGATTTGGGATAACCCACAAGTGCTCCAGACAGTTGTTCCTCAAGGGGAGACAGCAATCTGCAGGGACTTTAAAACTCTGGCTGATGAGGAAAGAGGCAACTTGCTCAAACCGCCATTGCTGCCTTCAAAAAGACACTGCATCTTCCTTTTCTATTGCTTGGGGGGTGGGGGGTTTGTTTGTTTTTTGTTTGTGGTTTTTTTTTTGTTTTTTTTTTAGATTTTAGGAACATTCAGAAACAAGTTTTTACAATACGAGTTGAATTTCTTTCAATCTTCAGTGAAAGAAGTTTTAAACCCAAGTTTTAAGGATATTTTTGTGAAATAAAAGAAAAGGTGTTGATTTTAGAAAGTTGCAAACTGATTTAAGAGTCCATATGTGAAATATAATGTTGAAATATGACTACTTTGGGTGGAAAAATGCTGTTATAAATCCTTTAAAAAGAAGATAGGATGGAAGTTTAAAAGTTGGACACTAGAGGGAACCAGAAAGAATTAAACAGTACATTTAAAGGAGAACACTTCACTCTGACTTAATATAGAATGGAGCAGAACACGTTAACATTGGATGCGTTGAAAGATACTTTTGAACAATGAAACCAGACACTAACTTTAAAAGAGCCTGCCATGATAAATTCTTTTTAAAAGATGTGCTGCACCAGGTTTTACTAAACAAGGCTGACCTGAAAGTGGATTTTAAAACGGCATGCCATAAGAATATGGCAAAATCCTACACTGGATACATAAATGAAACCAGTTGATGTCCTAATAATTAAAAGGTTTATATCAACTGAGTGACCAGTGTAATTTTTTTATACTGGATTTACAAAACAGGCATTAAAATTTTGAAGAATTTCGAGAGAAGGACCTAAGGAAAAATGAAATCAAGGTATCAAGATTAAGATTATTAAAAATAAGGAATTTAAGGTTGGTTTATTTGACCAAGGTTAAAGTAGATATGTTGTTAACTCTGGTAACTCTGAATAAAAGATGAGGGAATGACGGCATCATCTATTGTATTTTAATAGAAGGTGAAAAGTAAATATATAAATTCTTTATACTTTTTGGTGGTGAAGAACAAAGCCATTTATTTTTATCATCTATATTATTTTTACTATATTATTTTTATTTTATTTTTAATTATTGCACTATTTTTAATTTTTTTATTCTTTCAGTTTCTGTTTGTTTTTATATTTTTAATTGTAACAGTTAATGAAATTATCACGCCTACAAAGAAGTCCCTAATTCTGGAAGTGCAAGGGGACAGCAACCTATTGCAGGAACCCAGTTTTCTTTCCATTGGCAGCCTGAAATCTGGGCCTCCCACGTGGCTTGGCTCCCTCCGGCCCAAAGGGGACCCAGGAGTCGGGCAAGGGGTGTGTGTGTGTGTCAGCTGGGGGAGGAACCAGATCCACTGGGGGCAGCAACCAAATGATTTCCCACCTGTCTTTTCATTTTGCCTCTTGCTATGGAAACATGGACTTGGGTGGGCAGAGAGCCCATCTGCCGGGGAAGGGATAGCGAGGGGGCGTGGGGGGTTTTTACCTTAGGATTTGGTTGTGGGGTACAGCAGCCCTGGGGAAAAAAGGGCACCCAGAGAGATGTTTGGCAAGAGGCAGAGCGTGAAGCCGGCCTGGAGTCTCTCAGCCACCCTCAGGACAAGAGGTTGCCCCAAATGTTGCACCCAATGGGGTGTGGAGAGCCAGCCGTGGGGGGCGGTTCAGTCCAGGAGCCGAGGGGCCGTGACTTCTGGCCGGGAGACCCTGGGCCACTGCTTCCCCCCCCCCCCAGCCCTAGGAAGAAGCCGGCAAGGTAGGCCATCTGAAATCTTGCCCAGGAAACTGCAGGGACTTTATGGGGACGGGGGGGGGGGGAATGACATCTAATGAAGGATGAGAAAATGGGCTTGGGAGGAGGAGGAGGAGGAGGAGGAGGAGCTGGAGCTGCCATGAGGCCCTTTGCCTTGGGGAGGGGGAAACGTGAACCGTAACCCTGCTGTCTTTCCAGAAGAAGATCACCTGCTCCCTCCTCGCTGCTGTCTCTGTGGCGGCCATCGGATCCCTCCAGTTTGGGTACAACACGGGGGTCATCAATGCTCCTCAGGAGGTAAGGTGTGTGTGTGTGGGGGGGGGGAAACGAGGCCTGGTGGGGAGGGGTTCCCAGGGGTCTTCTGCTCCCGGAGAATCTGCTGGAGCAGCAAAGGTGGGGAGGAATGGGGGGGGTGGCCCAGAGGCAGAAGGGGGGCCTTGTGGCCTTGGCGGGGTGGGGTGAGAACTTGGCCTCTCAGACTGAGGAGAGGGAAGAGACCTCCTAGCCTGAGGGGAGAGCCTGAGGAGAGGGGGAAGAGCTCTGAGGCCTTTCAGAAAAGAGGGAGACGGAGGAGCCTCTTGGGGGTGGGGAGGGTGGTTTGCTACCCATGGAGGCCGGCTCAGAGAAGTGGCGGCAGGAGGGTAGGCCGGTCCGGCATTTCCCTTCCTAGCCCCGAGAGCCAAATGGCTCAACTTCTAGGCTGAGTCAGAGGCTTCCCGAAAGGCTGGGCTCAGAGCGGGAGACTCCTCTCCCCACGGAGGGCTGTTTCTGTGGAAGGGCCGGTCTTCCTGTCAGCTGTTGCCCACTCAGGCAGGACCTGACTCTGGCCACTATTTCTCAACAGCTGGCCTGCCCCCCCCCCTCAGCTCGAGAAGGACCAGCGAGAGAGCGGCAGCCGAGGCCTTGAGAGTGGGGGATGGGGGGGTGTTCCCCCCCCCCACATCTCCATCTCCTGGTTCCAGGCCTCGGGATGAAGCCTGGTGCTGCTGAGGGTTGGTTGTTTCTGCAGAGGGTCAGCGTGGTTGGGGGTAGAGCCCCCTCCCCCTCCAGGGCTCCTGGGGGGATCTTGGGGTTGCCAATGGGGTTGTCTCAGCCGCTGACCCTCCCCTGTCTAAAGGGATGAGCCAAAGTGGTCTCAGGGCCAGCAGGAAGGGCTGCCTCTTTGCGCTAGGAGATTCACCTTGGCCAAGTCACAACGTTTTTGGACACGGTTGAGCATTTTTAATTAGGGTCTTTCTAGCTCCATTTTTCTTTGGTAAATATTTATTCCTTTGGTAAATATTTGCCAAATATTTACCAAATATTTAAATATTGGTAAATATTTAATCCTTTATTCAGGATCTGGAATTGAATAACAAGGAAACCACCCACACCCACACCCACACACCCACACCCACACATTCCCAACGGAGACGCAGGAGCAGCGTAAGTGGGGAGTGGAGAATCTGTACCTTCAGCTTGAGATTCAATGGATTTCCCGGATTCGAGGTCTTTGGAAAGACACCCCCCCCCCCACTAGCCCTGCATGGCAGTGCAGGCAAGAAAGGCAGTCCGGATTTTATTGCAAGGTGGCCTTAACAGAACCTTGCAAAGCTGAAAATTTTCTCCTCCCCTTCCTCTCCTTTAAGTCTCTGGCAAGCTAGGAGGGTCTGTGGGCCGAGGCATCTTTGCAAACCCTTCTCCCACCCACCCACCTACCTACCTCCCAGGGATTCTCCCAGGAAGGAGGGCACCTCCCCAACCCCGTGCCAGCCAGAGAGGCTGGGCGTTGCCTCCCAGCATGGCTGGGCCGGGCCCAGCCGTGAAACATCCTTGAGGGCCTGCGGAGGCGGCAGGGGAGGATGGGAGGAGCAGGAGAGGAGGAGGCATTTGCTAAGTCACAAAAGGAGGGCAGGAGGACCAAGGATGTGTGATGGTGGCAGAGATGTTCAGCTTAATCTCCCCAGCCCCTTCCTCCAGCCAGCCTCTTCGGCTCTCCTCTTTCCCAAACGATGGGGAGGAAAATGACTCAGGGAATTCCGAAATAAATTGTCTCTCAATTAGGCCACTTAATGGGGACGGCAAGATGTGCAGGAGGAGGAGGAAATGCATGGGTTTCGCTCTGACTCATGTGCCGCCGCAGCATCCTGCCATCTATGCTCATGATGGGGGGGGGAAGGCAGGATAATGGCTAGACAAGCTCCTCTCCTGGTTCTCCCTCCCCACCACCACCGGCCAGTCTCTGAGCTGGTCTCCTGCTGCCCCCTGGTGTCCATGCAGAGGATCCCTTGTCCGGCTGCCCTCTGCAGCTCGGAGAGGGGTGCGTGGGTGCCGGGCCTCCCCGAAAGGACCGCCTGGATCCAGCCCCGAGTGGGTCAAGGGAGCTGCTGGTGGCAGCAGAGGAGCTTCTCCCCCCCCAGCCCCACCCCTGTTTTAACAAAGCCCCAATGCCCCTTTTAGGAAGGAAGCCTTTTACATCCCTGTTAACCATTTGAAACTGGGGGCGGGCACATTTAAAAGAGTTACAAGTAATGAAAACGTAGCTTTTTAGATCTATCAGCCCGTGTTTCATGGAGCAGACCTGGTGGGTATCAGAAGCATTTGATCTTCCTCTGTTGCCTGATGAAAATACAAGCACACTTGTAACAGAAGAGTCTAAGCAGTTTTTCATGATGATTGAGGGGAAAAACCCGGCCTTGCAGAATCTACTCAAGGAGTGTCCTGGTTTTTCAAATCTTGGATGCCTCAATTGTGGTCTTCTGCTTGCCCGTATTTATTTAATCCTGGGAACATCTCCACTCTGATGGTCGTTTCTTTGATGCCTGCTCTTCTCCAAAAACGATCATTTTGGAGGTTTTTCTCAAAGCGGCAGAAAGTCCGGCTCTGGTTTTATCGTTGTTCAGTTTAACCAGAACGAGAAGCCGTTAATATAATGGAACAAGGAGCACAAAGAGCTTCTTGAAAATGTGATCCTGCTAGATACTTTGGGAGAGATAATTTGGTCCCAACTTAGCCAAAAAATATCCCCAGCCAGTCTGCTGGCTCAGTCCAAGTATTGGAGGCCGTATCAGCAAGGAATGCTTCTATTCGAGTAGATTCACTTCCTCCTCGGTGTCTCTGCCTCCCCCCCCCCATTTTCCCCCAAAGTGGGCTTGTTTTTTGGAGGGGGGGGGGGGGTGTGAACAAAAGGGGGTCCAGCAACCAAACACCTTCTGGGTCAATTTGTGGGAATACCCCCCCAGGGCTAAAAAGGGGCAGCCCCCAGTGGGTGGTCTTTGGGGGGGGGGGGGGGGGGGCTTGGCTTGGGCAGGAGCTCCTCCTCCACAGGTGGCCCTCAGGGGTCCAGCGGCTCAGACCTTTTGACCGTCTGCCCTGATGAGGGGAACTTTTGTGAGGCCTCCTGGGCTGGTGGGCAGGTTGGCTCCCCTCTTCTCATGGCCGTCCTGCTCTTCGACTTCCCCACATTTTGCTGTCTTCTTCTGGTTCAGAAGGAACTCTGAGCTTCCCTTCCCATCCTTGCAGATCATCAAGGGCTTTTTCAACAACACGTCGCTTGAGCGGACTGGACACTTCATCTCCGAGAGCCTCCTGACCGCTCTGTGGTCCCTTTCAGTGGCCATTTTCTCAATCGGAGGGATGCTTGGCTCTTTCTGTGTCGGGTTTTTGGTCAACCGGTTTGGCAGGTGAGTGAAGAATGGCACAAGGAGGGGGCGTGAGAGAGAAAGCGGGCGAGGGACCCCCAGTCCAAAGGGGCCCTTGAGATTAAGCTCCTGGGCCTGTGTGTGGTTCCCCCCGAGGGCTGTCTCTACAGAGCTAGGGCTTCCGGCACCAGGCGCTAATGCCAGGCGCCTCTCCTTGACGTGAATGGCAGAGCATCGCTGGCCCAGAGATTGGAGGAGAGTGAAGCCCTGAGAAGCGGACGTTGAAGGCGATGCTGGAGCCACAGAGATCTCCCTCTGCCCGCCCCCCCTCCTCTCAGCCCTTTTCTAAGGCTTCTTTCAATTCTCTCCCTCTCTCCCCACCCTCCACAGGCGAAACTCCATGCTGCTGGTGAACGTTCTGGCCATTGTGGCTGGCCTCCTGATGGGTTTCTCCAAGCTGGCCTGGGCAGTGGAAATGCTGATCCTCGGGCGCTTCATCATTGGGGTCTTTTGTGGCCTCTGCACTGGCCTGGTGCCCTTGTACATCAGTGAAGTCTCCCCAACTTCTTTGCGGGGGGCTTTTGGCACCCTAAACCAGCTTGGCATCGTGGTGGGCATCTTGGTAGCCCAGGTGAGCGAGCCCTGGTCAGCCAGGGCGGGGGGGAGGGGGCGGGCGGATGTCTGGGGAAGAACCTCATCGGTGCTGCTCCGCGAGGAGAGGATTCCTCAGCTCAATCTGAGCCATGGGATTTGGGGCACGGGGGCCCCCTTCCCCTGGACCTTCTGGGTCTGCTCCGGGCTGAGGAAGGCCAGGGAACCCCTGAGGGTCAGCAGCCCCCAGGAAGAAGCCCTGCAGAGGCCGGGAGGAAATCCTCAAGCCTGGCTGACTGACTCCCTCCTGGCATTTTGGTTTTTGAGGAAGGGGCCTGACCCTTACACCTCTCTTTTCTTGCCCCCCTCCCCCCCAGATCTTTGGCCTGGATGTCATCCTGGGGACTGAAAGGCTCTGGCCGGTCTTGCTGGGGCTCACCATCATCCCAGCCCTCCTGCAGCTGGCGACCCTCCCCTTCTGCCCCGAGAGCCCCCGTTTCCTGCTGATTAACAAGATGGAAGAGGAGAAGGCCACCAAAGGTATCACAGTTTTTGCAAAACGTCTTGGCCAGGCAGCTGTTATAACCCCAAAAGCGTTTTAGCCGTAAGTGGAAGGATCGGTAAAAAAAGGGAGGCTTTGGGGGGAAGCAGTGCCTGCTGGGAAAGTGCCTGGGAAGGGCCCGGCGGACTTCGGAGCCTGGCTCTCCTTCCCTCCCTGTTGAAAGAAAGGCTGCCGAGTCCTCACAGAGTTCATGACTGCTCCAGCCGCTCCCTCCGGATCCTGGACGGCTCATGGCAGGAGGCCTCTCTGTGAGACCCTCTTCTGAACCGGCAGGCACAATTCTCCGTTTGTTCTGCGGATCAGATTCTGGCCCGCTGGAAGGTAGCACAGCACAAAAGCCCATCTGTGCACAGAGGCCTCTCCTTCCCGGCCAAGGAAGGTGGACTCGCAGCCGTCCGTCATCTCCCTTCGGCTTCTCTCTTTGCTGCCTTGCCTGGGCAGGAGGAGGAGCTCCACCAGGAAGAATTCTTTGGACACAAAGCCAACAGGAGCTCTCCTGCCAGAGTGAGGCGGCCACATGGCTGACTCGGCCTGTGTCCTTCTCCCCTCAGTGCTCCAGAGCCTCCGTGGCGTCCAGGATGTGTCCAATGACATCAAGGAGATGAAAGAGGAAAGCGCCAAGATGTCCCAGGAGAAGAAAGTCACCATCCCAGAACTTTTCCGCTCCCGCAGCTACCTCCAGGCCATCATCATCGCCATCGCCTTGCAACTCTCACAGCAGCTCTCAGGCATTAACGCGGTGGGTGGCTCCCCCAAGGGCCGTCCGTCTCCACGTGGGGATGGAGGGAAGCCACATCTCTGGCGGAAGGGAGAGGAGCTGGGTCCACCGGCAGGCAGGAGAGCAGCCATAAGAGGGGGCACTCAAAAGGCAGGATGCCCATTGCAGCCATTCAGTGGAAGTCACCCCTCTGCTGCAGGGATCAAGAGGGGCTGGGGGCCAGTGGCGTAGTGACGCCATGGGAGCTTCCTCTGGGTGCCCCTCTGGGCGCTTTTGGTTGGCTTCGTGTTTCTGGTTTTAAAGAGATTGCGCTCACCGAGGAGGTGCAAGAGGGCCCCCCTCCCTTCCTCCCCTGCCCTCCTGGTGGTTGCTGTGCTAGGAGAGGCCCCAATTGTCCCTCCCGCCCCCATTCTAAGTGCCGCCATCCCCTCTCGGCCTCTTCCAGGTGTTCTACTATTCCACTGGGATCTTCAAAGATGCCGGAGTGAAGCAACCCGTTTACGCCACCATCGGGGCCGGCGTGGTCAATACCGTCTTCACTGTGGTGTCGGTAGGTGGTGACTGAGGATGGGAGCTCCCTGCGTTGGGTGGGTGGGGAGCTGAGGTGGGAGACCCTCCTGGAAATCTGGATGGACTTGCAGGAAAAAAAACATGGGGGGGGGAATCAGCTTTGGGCGGATGGTGGGGAGCCATGATGCTCAAGGAAAAACGGGGCAAGGGTCACTCAAGTGTGACCGAGAGGTTGACCTGGAGTGGTGGGCCTTCCACCCTCTGGTGCCCATTGGATGAGCCCTGGAGGTCCACGTGTGTGTTGCCTTTAAAGTGTGGCGCCCCACTGGATCTCTGCTGAGAGGGGGGTGCTGTAAAATAAGTCAAGGGTGGCGGCCTCAGCCATAGGACCCCAACTGACCATTCCCTGAAGGAGAGTTTTGGGGACCATTCCCTGTCCTGTCCCTCTCTGTGGCAGGGAGATCTGCTGCCGCCCTCGGCAACCCTCTGCCTCCTCTTCCCGTTCTGCAGCTCTTCCTTGTGGAGCGGGCGGGGCGTCGGACCCTCCACCTGGTTGGCTTAGGGGGCATGGCTGTCTGCGCGATCATCATGACTCTGGCCCTGGCCCTGAAGGTAGGCAGCAGCGTTTCTGCTCCGTGGTGGTTCCCCTTCCTCCCAAATTGGACTGGAGCTCCACCCCTGAAGAGGCAAAATGGCTGTTTCCTGCCTGAAGTGGCATCTCCTAGGGGTCCCACCTCCCCCTCCCCCACTGCCACGCATGGAGCCCCTCATCAAGTTTCCGGGCAGTCACCGGTAGGACAATCTAACGTAGACATAAGAGTGTCAAGGCCACTTAGGCAAAGCTGCCTCTCGGAGATAAGAGACTCTGTTCTCCATGGTTCTTGGGAGAACGGGACGTCCTTGAGAAAGTCTTCCTCCCAAGCGGTTTGGGAGCACAGGAATCAAAACCAAGGTCATGAGTTACACACACACACCCATATATCCCAATGCTTTAAGTGGCCTGACGAGATTGCACCAAAACTGATGCAACATAGAGTGCCGCCAACCCGGCCTAAGTTTTTTTGCAAAGTTAGAAAGTATCCTCCAGGTACTTTTCCAGTTTTAGCCATCTCCTTGACTAAAATATTTTGCTGGCCAAACAAGGCCCGAAATAAGAAGGAGCTGGGAGCTGCTTATCTCTGTTCTCCAAGGAAACCTGGAGTTGTGCAGTCTCTGCTTGGACTATCTGACCCAAGAAAGGTTCCTGGTTGATTGATTCCCAGGTGAGCAGATGCTAAAACTTGTAACCTCCCTGGGGCTGATCACAAGGGGTTAACTCTACACCTCTGTTCTTGCAGAACATACTGCCTTGGGTCAGCTACATCAGTATTTTTGGCACTTTTGCCTTTGTGGCTCTCTTTGAAATTGGACCTGGACCGATCCCGTGGTTCATTGTGTCCGAACTCTTCAGCCAGGGCCCTCGTCCTGCAGCTGTGGCAGTGGCTGGGTTCTGCAACTGGGCCTCCAACTTCCTGGTGGGCATGCTCTTTCCCTATGCAGAGGTAAGGACTCCGCCTTGGACCTTCTCTGTGGGCTTAGTTTGTGAACACAGTGAAGTCGGCTCCTTTCCCCTGAGGTTGGCCGTCAAAAATATCTCCACAGATGGGGAAAGGAGGAGGAGGAAAACAAGCCCTGACAAGGGGCCGAGAACTGCCGGCTGCTGCTGTTGTCAGAATGGCTGTTGAGAGGGAGAACGGGAAGGAGGGTGGGCTTCCCTGCAGTCCGTGGCTCAGTTGACGCCCAAGTAGAAGAAGGGTTGCGTCAATGTTCACTTGAGCAAGGCTCTTGCTTCTGTTCCTCGTGAAGAACCAAGCCATAGAAGGTCCTTATCGTTGCGACTCCTGCTCCTGGGATGACCTCGGGTGACCCCGAGAACGAGGTGTTCCTTCTTACGGCCTGCCATCAATCTAGTCTGGCCATATGAAGAGGGGATACGATGGAAGGGATGCTTCACTTTGACAGGGGAGGAAATGGGCTGTCGTCGAAAAGGACTTGGCTGGGCCTTGGCTCTTTGCCAGAGCTGCTGTACGCTTGAACTTGCATCGTCTTCGAGCAAAGATAACGTTTTCCTTCTCTTCCTTGCAGAAATTGTTGGGGCCTTACGTTTTCCTGATCTTCGTTGCTTTCCTTCTTTTCTTCTTCTTCTTCACCTTCTTCAAAGTCCCTGAGACAAAAGGCAGGACTTTTGAAGACATCTCCAGTGGGTTTGAGAGGCAAACCATGAATGGTTTTGCTCCAGCCACTGGCAACAAGAGCTCAGCGGTGGAATTAACTCGCATTCAGCCTAAGGAAGTTGCTTAATTCCCCTGCCCTCCCCCCCCTCCATCCTTGCTTGTCTCCAAAAGGAGCCCCCCTTTTGTGCCCGTTGCTGTTTCTTCATGTGTCCCCTGTGACTTCCGGTCCTTGCCATGGCTTCAGGGCTCCACTAGGACAAGAGAAAGGCAGCGCTTCTTCCTGCCACCAGACCTCCTCTGGAGGATGGAGGAATGGCCCCGAGAGCTCCCTGAATCGCTTGTTATGTGATGTGACGTGGAGGCTGAGCCATTTTTGTGGCTGGCCGCTCCTGCCTCCGAGGCCGCCGGTTCCTTGTCTTGTCCGTGAGTCGACCATCCCTTCCTCCTGATGTTTTGCGGTGTTTTCTACAGGGTGAAAGAAATGCAACACACTGGAATTTACCTAAAGGCAAGGGGGAAGTTTTGCTCTTCCACTCCGTCAAATGAGGGCGGGGGTCTTCCAAGTTTGGGAAAGTCAGATCAGACCGACTATTTGTATACTAGACTTAATTTATTCCTTGTATCGCTTTGCTTGGAAATATTTATTTTTATGCAATACTCCACTCCTCTAAGTAGGACTAGAAATAAGCATGAGATGACTTTTTTCTTTTTTAAAGAAAGAGACCCGGTGATGGGTGGTGGGATCCCAAAGAGACCCAGAGTGGGGGATGAGCCCGGAGACCCTCCAATTGGTGAGACTTAGAAGAAGCAGGCCCTGAGAGTTGCTCAAAGGTGGGGGAGTGGAAGGCATCGCGTGAGGAACACAGGCGGAGTCAGGCTGCTGGAGATCCCTGCTCTTCTCCCCGGGGAGAACCCAAGGAGGGGGGGGTGACGAGGAGGAGCCTTGGGGTCTGCACCCCTCCCATAAGTGCTTCCTTCAGTGGGCTCCAATGCCAGGGAGTGAGCTGGCCCTCTGCCCGGAAGGTCTCGCTTGGGGCATCTAGAGGACTCCTGGATGGGGCCCGAGGGATGGCGGAGGCCAAGGCTGCTTTCTGGGACCTTAAGAGGGCATCCTAAAGGGGCAAAGCTTTAGTGGTGCAACTGTAGCTGCCATCTTGACCTTCCCCCCCCCCTCCCCAGACATCCCAAGGGAAGCCATTTGTCTTGTAAAGGAGGCAATAGAGTATTTTTTTTTTTTTAATCCCTCAGATGCTTTGGACCCACTGATTCTGGTGACTGGTTTAATTTCCTCCTTTATGTGATATGATTACATGAAAAAAAACAAAAACATGTTATTTGCTTAAGGGTATTTTTGCAATCTTTGGTGGTTCGATGAAATCAAAAGAAATTTTGAGGATGCAGCTAAGACTTCAGATAAAGGATCTTGAGACCAAAAAGCTACTAAATAAAAGAAGAAAACTATAGGTTTTTTTTTTTCCTCCTAATCTATTTATTTATTGGAAAGAGTGTGAATAGTTGTGTCTGGCTTTACGGTATATATTTATATCATGCAAAGAGACTTTGCTGGTTGCTCTTCCTCTGTCCAGGGGACAAAGTCCTGGGAGCCCCCAGGGCTGCAAGCTTCCCTCGGTGGAGTGAACGGACCCTCCCTGCCCCGCAAGACCCCGTGGGGACCCAGCTTCTTCTCCTGGCCAGAGAAGGGACCCGTCTTGCCCAGCCCAAAATCTCTCTCTGCATGGAGGATGTGAGAGGGAGGCTAGAAGGATCCTGCGCAGAAGTTATGGTCTTCCTGGATGTGTTTTTTAACTGGAAGCTGGCCAAAGGGGGAACGCTGGGCCGGGGAGGATGGGGAGGTCCTTGTTTCTGGAGCCTGGCTTGGCTCCCTGTCTAAGCTTGGAATAGTTTGCATTCTCAACTGTCCTCCACCCCACCTTCCTTCAAAAACCTGTACCTCATCTCCACTCTGCCTTGTTTTTCTGATTTTTTCTTTTTTAAAAAAAACCCTTATTTAGCTCATTGAACCGTTCATTTATCTCCTCTCTCCCAACAGAGACATTGTGGGGGGTGCAAAATATTCCACGTTCGAAATATGTTTGTTAAGTTTTGGCTTTGTGTGGTGAAGATTTCCAAGGAGTTTTTATAAATGTTATTCTGAATGTGTCATTTTTAAAACAAAAAATAAAATAAAACAAAACTTTTGGCTGGCTGTGGACATGGGCCTCTCTCTCTCCCTCTGTCTTTATTGTTGACCCACATCTAATTTTACCCTCCCTCCTGCACCTGTAACCAATGCCTTTTTTGGAAGGCCCGGGCTTTCCACCGCTGGTTAAGACCTGCCCGGGTTAATATGGCCCCACTCAGGGTAGGAGCCCCCCCCCTTCACCAGAGCCCCCCTGCACTCCCTGCAGGTCTGTACCCCTCCCTCCATCAGTGCCAATGACCCCTCCTGCCTCCTTTTCCCCTGGTCTGCTCCGAACAGCCCCAGCAGGCAGGGGGAAGGTCGGCCACGAGGCCACGGCTTTGCACCCTTGAGAAAGGATGGGAGGGGCAGGGAGATGCATGCGATTCCTAAATGCCAGACTCAGACAATGCAACTCAACACTGAGGGCCCCAAACAGAATATGTCCCCCCCCCCCATGTGTGCCAGCCAAGACCTAGGGAACCCTGCCAGTCCATGTGAGGGAATGCTGGAGGGGGGAAAGGAGGGTCTGAAGCATTTGGCGCTGATCCTGGTTCTCCGCAAAGACCTTCACTTTTTCTGACGTTTCAGCTTTGAAGAATCTCAGGTGGAAAAGGAGAGGAACCTTGTTGATTATAGTAAAATGCTTGTCAACTCATCAAATATTTCTCTGGCCTTTTAAGAGTTGCCAGCAGAAAAGGGAGGGGTGGGAAAGTAGTGCATTCCTGAAATGCTTTCATGGATAATTTCTCGGAACGTGCAAACCGGAGAGGCTGATAATCATCTTTTTACGATTCTGTATCATGTACAGATGCAGATCGATAACTCCGCAAAACATCCATAACGAAGTACTTCTATTGGGTCATGAGGTATCCTCATAACTCACATTTGTGACGAAGTTCTTTAATGATCAATCCTTTGTACATCAGTCTCGTAGGTAAAAAAGATGATTTATCTTCTATCCTTTCTCCCCCGTGTTGTCGCGATAGAAAGTAGAAGAGTTACCATGAGTCCATGAGTTCAGCCAAGAGTGAGGAAAACCTACCCCAACCCTGAGGGTCAATTTAGTGAGCAGTCAGGATGACAGATGTGGCCACGTGATATGGACTACATTTCCCAGGATACCTTTAGCTACATTTACCATGATGCATCCCCTTTAAGGGGACAGCTCATAATTCCCAAGTAACTGTCCAATTCCCATAGGCTGGCTGGGACAGCACACTGATTGAGATGGGATTGACTCTGGGATATGGAGGTGTCCCATTGGAGAATATGAATTATGATACACCCAGGGGGGGTGGGGGGAAACCAGGGTCAATGAATTACCTGTCTCAGAGTCAGGAAGCACCGGCATCTTCGCTCCTAATAAATCATCTTCAGCCTGGCTGGAGGCTCAGTGATTTAAATGGGGGTGAATACTGGAGCCCTCCTCCAACGTAGGATTGGCCTCCTATCCAGGACGGCCTCATTTCCACTTGTTTGTCTCCGATGTCCTTGCGGTCTTTTTCACTCCTACCGCATATTGGCCTCCTAAGACGTTTTCTCTTGGGGGGGGGGGTAGGCCCAGGACGCTCACTCCCTCCACTTCTGAGAGTTCATCCGCATTTGGGCAGCTGCGTCTCCAAGGCCTTCCTTTCTTCACACGGCAACCCCTCTCTGGCACTGGGCTTTCATGCTCCCTCCAGAGCAACCTCTCCCAAAATGACCAGCTTCACACCTGCTTTATGAAAAAAAAAAAGGTGGTTTCGAAAGAACTCAAGAGCGATAGCGAAAATAAAACCCTGCATTTGCTGGCCTTGAGCAGGTTTTACCTCCCCAGGAGAAAAAACACTTTTTTGCAAGCGCTTTCCCCCTCCCGCAAAATCCCCCTGGGAGGAAAGGCTGGGGAGGGGGGCGCTGGGTTCCCATCTCCCTCTGGATCTGCTGGGCTGTTTCCATGTGCCCCCCCCCCAGATGAGATAACCACACACACACACACAACCGGCTCCACACCACAGAGGGACCCAGGTCACCAAGCAGTCTTGTTCCTTTGTGACAAACGTTTGAATCTCCATCTTCCAACGGTCATTTTCCAATCAGGTGCACTGAGCCTCCTCCGTTCGGTGCCTTTCGGGCCACTCGGTCTCTGGATTTTAACTTCCTCTGATTTCACGGAGGCCCTTGTGAGCTTCCGGGCAAAGTTGATTCAGCCCTCCCAGCTGGGTCTGAGTCCTCCCCGAGAGGGAGGGAGGCAGGCAAGGGGTTCAGGGGGCCCTGGTCCTCGGTTTGGACCCACTGATTTTGGTGACTGCCGAGGATCCAGCCGGGCTCCATCTTCACCAAGATAGATAGATAGATAGATAGATAGATAGATAGATAGATAGATAGATTCATATATATATGAATTTTAGAGAAATAATGATAGAAGTTTCATAGACAGTGAAATATGTGGCATCAGCAAGAGAAAGAACAAGGAAGTGTGAAATGCCAATCCACAAGGATCATCTATCGGTCACAAAAGTCGTATTTGCCAAGATACCTGTAACAAAACCACAAGCTAGGGAGTTTAGCAAGATGGGTTTGTGACATCCAGCCATCCTAGCCTAGCAACAGGGGAGGGGGAAAGCTGTGTTTCAAGTAACCAATGAATCCCTGATGTGTTTTGCCCCTTCTGAAGAAATATATAGGCACGTGCCGTTCAATAAAGAAAGTTGTTCAGAAGTGACTCTCACTAAAATACTCTTGAGCCTGCTTGCGCAAATAAAACCAACTTATTTCTGGATTCCAAGGTCTGTCTCGTTATTTCCAGCAACAACAGAGAATGCGGCATGTTGTCGCCTCCCCCGGCAGGGCTAGAGCTCTACCTTCCTGCGGCTGCCTCTGGGCTTTTTTTGGGGGGGGGGGTGTTTCACAGACTGCCCTCCCTGCTGGTCCCCAGAGACAATCCTGACACTGCTTTTGCCCCTACACCTCCCTGTCCCCCAAGGGAAGGGCAGAGAAATGGGGGTGAAGGCAGCCCAGCCACGAAGGGGGGGGGGGAGTTTGCCCCATGCAAGGGCGGGGGAGTGTAGTCCCAGTTTCCCCCTTCCTTGCCCAAAGTAAATTCTCTTCCAGTGGCTCACGAGGAGGAGGAGGAAGAGGAGGAGGAGCCTTTCCAACTGGCCTCCACGCAGCAGTGGGCTTAGCCAGGTCAACTGGGCTGCATTGGCACCACTTTCATTGCACTTAAGTTTTACCTCTTGGTTACTGTGGCAAATAACTCAAGGTGGCAAACGCAGCCAATGCTCCTCCTCCCTCTTGCGATGCTCCCTACAACCGCAGTCCTTTGAGGTGGGCTGGGCTGAGGGGGGGGAAAGGGGGGCCCAAGCTCGCCCAGCTGGAAATGAGGAATGTCCTCACCCTCCAGCCCCCCCACCCCACCCCCGACTCTGCCAGGCACAAGTTCCTCCTGCGGGGAGACGGAGGCTCTGAAGCAGCCCTCCCACAAGGCTACCGGGTGGGTGGGTGGGGGAATCCTGGCACTGAGTGGGGAGCTCCTTTCGCTGCCCAGAGCCACCAGGAGGCGAGGGGAAGGCAGCCCCCGGAGAGCGGTCGGTTAAGAAACAAGGCGTTTAATGATGATGCTAAACAGGTGCATCGGAAGGTGACACGTTTTAGGTCGGTGGGTGTGAAATGGGTGGAGAAAAATAGGACACAGCCAGGATTGCACAGCCGCCAGGTGGCTTTTTCCACAGTAGAATGCACTATTATTATTATTTTTGTAAATACAGAATTTCTAAATAATCCCTAGAATTGAAATTCAGGAGAATCTCGTTCCACAAATGGGAACGTTTCACATGTTTTAAATAAAGTTCCATCAGCTAAGATGAATTGTAGTTTGCCCATCTGGACACGCTTAGGTTACACTCTTAGCTGTAATAAAAAATGAGGTGGTTTTATTACTATTTTTCATCGTTCAGGACTTGGCGTCTGAAATGCCAGTTGGCAGGTGAGAAAATTAGATCTCAACACGTTACGGAGTAGGTTTGCTCACATTTTATTTCTAAAAAGGTGCCATACACAACCATTGCCAATGTGAGTTTCTGACATGCTTTTCTTTGACCTTTTTCAAACTGGCTTTCTTTTATTTTGCTCCTGGGGGAAGTTCCCCCCTCCCCTTTCGTCCACTCTTGACTTTGTATTCAAAGGCCAAAAATGTAGAGGCCAAACAGTAGTTGAGCATTTTGGCTTTGGTTGGAATGACTGCGGTTCCTTTCCTATCTGAGGTTCCCTGGGTCTGATTCTGCCTTTGCAACAAGCAGCGGATAAAGCGAGTAAATGGAAGCAAGACGGGTCACACCCTTTAATGACCTGGCCGGGGGTGGGGGGGGTGCGGAGTGAGAGGGAGCCGGACCTCCCGTGGTGGGGCCTATTCTTCTGCTCAAATACAGTGAAGCGACAGGAGGTCAGCGGCAGGTGGACACAGGGGGTGGGAGGAAGAAAGGACGGAACTGGCTGACTGTCAAGCACATTGCTCTTCGTTTTGGGAAGGCTAGAAAAGCAAAGACTTTTTCTTCAGCTCGTTGCGTTTCCAAAGTGCAAGCCGTTCAAACTGCTCCATGCTCATTTTGAAGACCTCCTGGAACTCCTCGGGGGAGAGGTGATGCTGGAAGAGAGGGAACATTGCACATTGCAAGGGCTTCAGAGACAGACCGGAACCCCACCCTGAGCAGCAGACCGGGAACCAAGAGGTGCAGATAGTTGTGGATCAATCCACCACTTGTCTTTATGGAGCAACAATGGCACATCCGGTTCAGGAGGCTTTCTTAGGCCAGGGGGGTGGGCACTGGGAAGGTTTCCCCCCCCCCAAAAAAAAAGAGCTCCAGAGGAAACTGCCTATAGAAGTGGGCCACTCTGGGGTAGGTGGAAGGGAGGGTGGGAAACTTCTTGGCTCACAAACAGGAGGACTGATCTGAATCTGCCTCTGGAAGCATCCATATGAAAGCACACACACACAAACACACACACTTTAGTCCCTCCCTCACTGGCTGTAATGCAGTCTCTCTCTTTTCCCCTTTTCCTCCCTCCCATTTGATCTGCAAGAGCATCACACCCTCAAAGAACATTTTTCCCAAGTCAAGTGAAGAGTATTTATTCCCTGGAGAGATTGTCATCTAATTGTATAGCTTACGCACAAGGACGCCTCGCTCCAATTTTAACTAGAATTGTAGAATGAGAGAAAAACACAAGCTGGAGCAAACCACCCGTGAAGGTTTCTGCCCAGCAAACTCACAATGTTGAAACCTGAAAAGGGGAGGGGAGACTTTTTCATCCCACGAGGGCTCTCGGTTTGGTCTAATTTATGTATGTTCGTCAACGCAATGTCACACAGTTCTAGCAACAACTTCAAGATGGGGGTGCGTTCCTGAATTATGTACTGGAATTTTCACTCATAGGTTCCACCAATCTCATCCTCATCCTCTGGAAGGCTATTCCAGAAGGTTCAAGCCAGGAGCTGAACACATTCATGCCTTCAGCAACAGGGGAGCTGGAGGAGCTGCCTGGCACTGGGTGCTGTTAGGGAAGAAATTTCTAGAAATGCTCTGCCATTCACCACTTTCCTCCTCTTCCGCTCTCAGGGCAGAGAGGAGCAGGAGATGCCCCACCATGCCCTGCCCCCTGCATGGACCGCACAGGACTGAGCCCACCATGCCCAGGGTACTAGAAATTGGGGACGGGACACTACTACAAGCAATGGATTTACAGAGCAGCTAAAAATTAGAAGGGCCCACCTTCTCTTTCTCTTGATGGAGCAGAAAGTCCAATCAACACTATTTTCTGTGGTCAAAGTTCAGTGCTTTCAAAAGTTATACTGAATGCTTATGAAGTGGACTATGGTTTTGTTGCTTTCTTTATCTATTTCTCTTTTTTGCATTTTGCAACAAATAAATTAAAAAATAGACATGGCTAATACGTCCCTTATAGAATTTAATATCGCTACAGTCCATACATCTTTTTTTAAAAAACTTGCATTAAATCTCATTCATCTGTTGCAAGTTGAGTGCTTCATTCTGCTTTCTTAGTCTACTTGTATGTGTATGTGTGTGTGTGAGAGAGAGAGAGAGAAGAGAGAAAGAAAGAAGAAGGGAGGGAGGGAGAGAGATGGAGTTTGAGGTTCACTGGAATTTTAATCATTTAGTCAGTTTTCACAGTTCCTCAAATTAACGAATTGTTGACAGGCAATACTGAACCTCAACAGGTGCAGAGCTCAAGGCTATTAGCATCCGTAAGTGCGCAGCATATGAAATGACACCATTCTTAACATTTACAGGCAAAGAGTCTTGAAGTCCTAGTAAAAAAGTTCTCCAGCCGTAATTTCTTTTTTAGCAAGTTTAAAATGACTAAACAGGAGAGACCATCAAAATGTGTGGTTATCTTTTTTGCAGGATTTTAGATCATATTGCAGGCTCTCAAATCACGCAAAAGACTCTTTTCTAATCTGGCCCTCCACAGCTGTTCCAGTGTGGAAAAAAACAAAACGAAACCTATCAATCTAAAACCAATCTTGGAGCTTCTGTGAGGTGGGCTCCTTCATGTTTGCAATTAATCGCCAGTGTGCTGTCCCAGCCAGTCTATGGGAAATGGATAGTTACTTAGGAATTATGAGCTGTCCCCTTAAGGGAATGCATCATGGTAAATGTAGTTAAAGGTATCCTGGGAAATGTAGTTCATGTCACATGGCCACATCTCTAATCCCAATTGGTCACTAGATTGACCCTCGAGGGGTTAGGGAAGGTTTCCCTCCATTCTTGCCTGGACTCATGAACTGATAGTAGCTTTTTCTACTGCTGCGACATGGGTTAGGAGATAACCATCTTTTACCTTCAAGGCTGATATACAAAGGGGTGGTCATTATAGAAGAATTTCATCACAAATGTGAGTTAGGAAGCTGATGTACCAATAAACGTACTTTGTTACGGGTGTTTTGTGGAATTGATCTATCTCCATCTGCACAGCTACAAATCCACCTCTGTGCATGAGACCAGAAAGCCAGAGTAGCTGCATCGTCTTTCCTTACCTCCAGTCTGGTTCTGTCCACGTCCTTTGGTAGCTTTACTCGAACTCTGTTGGTGACAATGAGGGCTTCGTACGGATAGACCTGGGAGAAAAGGGGAAAGACCGACTCCTAGGAAAACGGGGCCCCTGTGGCCATTTTGAGAGAGATGGCCATACTTGCTCAGTTTTTACACGGGGTAAAGGAGGAAGGCGAGACACTTTTGCATGAGAAGCCTGGATCTCAACATGCCTTGATGTCCTGAAATAGCTTCCCTTACCTTATATTCTGCAAAGGAGAAAGAAAGAAAACAAATCAGGTAGATTCCATTAGGAGAGGTTTTCCTTGGAGGGGAAGAGCATGGATGGCTTCCCAGCTTTACCACCATTGCACAGAGGGAGCTCACGGGGAAGTGGCACTTCAGGGGGCATCAACAAGGGAAAAGGAGAGGGGGGTCTCTCCTTGTTTGTCTGGGGGCAGGGCAGCTGCTACAGCCCCCCTGGAGGGACAGAGCAAGGGGTGGTCCTGCACTGGGCAAGGAGGCCATGGACCCACCATAGTGGGCAGGTTGGGCAGGTGCACGAGGATCTCCGGGGATGGGCCAGATTAGCCAGGCCAAGGGACACCAGCTGCCTTCTGCTCCCAAGGTGCCCAGTGCTAAGAAACTTTGGCGGGGAAGGCTGGACACTACAAGAGGGCAGGCGGGGCGAGACGGGGAAAGGGGCCCCAGGGTGGCACCACAGCACAGGCGCCAGGGGATGTGGGGGGAGAAGAGCATATTCTAGAGCCAGAGGGATGGGGGGGTGGGAGAGGGGCAGCCCGTTTGGCCAGAGAGGGGGGCTAATCTGGAGTCAGAGGCCGGCCTGGACTGACCCACAAAGCAGGACCATTCGGATCGGTCCCACCTGCCTGGAGCCATCCAAGCCTGTTGTGAAGGTGGCTGGGGGAGCCTCATTTGTGGGTTGGGGCAGATATTTGGTTAGGAGAAGCCCCATTTCCCACCCATCCCGCTTCCCCAGGGAGGGCTGGGCAGTACCTCTCTTTCCCCAAGCAGCCTCCTGGTCATCTGGGGGCCCCCCTGCAGCCTAGGAGAGAAAGAAAGGTTGGGTGTGAGGGAAGGGTTGAATGGGAGTCAATTCCTAGGCAAGTTCACATGCCCAGCGGGCATCCCAGGGCTATTCGTCAAGCACCTTTGGAGGCAGTTAGGGACCCAGCCCCTAAGGACTTGCATGGGGGCAGGTCCTCGGCTAACTAATGGTAGAATTCGCTTAACGACAGACACAGGGCGTGCTGGGATACGGAACGTCTTCTTTTCCCTCAAAAAAATCAGTCTGGCTGCCTTTTTAAAAATGAGAACCACTTTGGATTCACCCTGGCCCCGCATGGGGGCGTAACTCAAGGACTATCCCCAAGTGAAACTCTTCTTAGTTCAAGGGGGGCTCATAAAATAAAATCCTTTGTGATGGTGAATGAAATCAAGGACAATCTGAACGCTGCCACCTGGGGAGGGGCCTCCTGGAGGGCAAGCTTCTCCCAAGGGACCTTGCGGGAGATCCCGCACCCAACTCCCAACTGGGAGATGGGCAAGGGGTGCAAAGCAAAGCGGTGCTTGCAAAACCTCCTCATGCTGCTGAAAACTTCGGGGGGGGGGGAGAGAATGGGGGGTGAGAGAAGAGCTAGAGGCCCCCGATGATGGCAGCCGAGGGCCCCGGATGGGCCATACAAGAAAAGGGCTGCGGGGACTTGGTTGGTGGTGCATCCCGAAGCGGCACAGCCTTTCACGTCTACCCACGTGCTGCAGCCCTTGCTTTCCGTAGTCGGGGAGAGAGGCCGACTTGGAGTACGGGAATCCTGCAAAGACACGGAAGGGGAGAGAGTGTCTCATGAAGGCAGCTGCTTCCTGCAGCAGAGGAGCTCGCACTCAGCTAGGGAAGCGGCAGGAAACAAAGAGGCCTTAGAGCAAAGTGCCCCCAGGGAGGCCGACTCTCCCACCTGCACAAGTTACCCTGTTATGCCACAGTTTGGGTTTGGGTCATCGTCGCTCTGTGGCAAATGCGTCCAGAGCGGAAGCTGCCAATCCAGCAACAAGTAGAGCTGGGAAGAGGGGCGGCCCAAGTGACGGTGGCTAAGCCACGCAGCTACCTGATGTCCTGCTTTCTGGCCACTCTGCTTAGCAGCAGAAATTCCAACTGCAGTTGTGGCTGTGAGTCGAGAACGACTAAAGGCCGAGGGGGCGGGAAGCCCTTTCAGGCACGCAAGGGCCGCTCCCTGTAGCCCCACAGGCCAGGCCGGGCCGGGCCGGGCGAGCATGAGCTCTTCTGGTTTCCTGGCCAGGACCTCCTGGAAGGGCAGGCAGCTTCTAACCCCACGGCAGGCCTGGCAGCAGCAGCTGGGGACTTACGCAGGTAGGTGCAGTTGGTGTTGCCTTGCAGCCGCTGGAGTTGCCGGTCTGTCCCAGGACTCTGAGGCAGCGACTGAGTGTCCAAATCAGGAGAGTCCGTCCGAAAGTCCCCATCCCCCTTCAGAGTCAGCCAGCTGGACTTTAACTAGGAGAAACAACCGCCAGCACTCAACGCCATGCGCTTCCTGAGAGGTCCACAGGGATTGGGCAGCTCTTTAGGTGAACCAGGGAAGCTGCGTTTCTCCTCCCCTTTTCCAGCGGTTTCTACCAAGGGAGCCACCAGTTCTCCTTTGATCAGAAGGGAGAGGGGGGGGCGGCTGCTCTCAATTTCAGATGCCGCCCCCCACCGCTGGCCAGGCCGGCCTCATCCGTTGAGGGAGTTTGCAAAAAAAAAGCGCCCTTCCCCCTTGGGGCTGCTGGGGGGAGTGCAGCAGGGATGGCACCAGGGAGCTAAGCGAAGGGACTCCCTCCCAGGGGTACACAAGAGGGCGGAGGACACATGACCCCTTCCTCATCACCCCCTGGACATTGGGACATGGATTGCATCCTTTGCATGAGGCTATCACAGGCATGTGTGTCCCCACTTGGATCTGGTTGTGGATTGCAAAGGAGGCCCGTGGTGGAGCTGGAGCCCTGCCAAGGGATTCATCCTGCCGGGGGGGGGGGCAGGGCCCAGCGAGAGAGGGGTGAAGGACTGGGCTGAGCCCTGGAGGAGAAAGATAAAGGGCCCATCTGGGGCTCCACGGACAGAGGCCTCACACTTTGGTCGGGCTACAGGCTCTGGTTTGGCTTTGACTCCATGATGCCCCTCGTCTGACTGGGTGGGCTGGATGTCATTGCAGGACTTCCGGGCTGGACTGACCTGTCTGGTGGTGGGAAGCATCCCCTGGGTGGCTTCCAGCCTCGGGCTCCATAAAGGGGCCTCCAGCCCTCCAGCTGGGAACTGCCCACTGGACAGCTCAACCCTCACCTGCCTGGAACAGATCGGCTAGCTAAAGGGGTCAGGGAGAGCCAGTTTGGTGTGGTGGGTCAAGGCCTGAAGTCTTTGAGGGGGGAAGGGACAGACAGACTCCAAGCCAGCCTCACCACCCTCTTGGCCCCAGGCAAACCGTGGCTGAAACTTTGAAGGAGAAAATTGCAGGAAAAAGTTGCTAAGAACCGACGCTGACTTGAAGGCATGAAAGGCAACAACCCACCTGTGTCGCGTCTGGGCCTAATTCACGATCAGACTGATAATTAGGAGGACCAAACTCTAATCGCTTTAGAGACTGAACAGACGCACCGTCCCATCAGATTCCAGGCATCCCCATCTGTCTCACTTTGACTGTGGTGCCTTGGCCCAAAGGGCCTTTCTTCAGGAAAGGCTGCTTGGAAAGCGGGCTTACCTTTAGGCAAGCTTTGAACACAACCACAGTCAAGTACAAGCTCCGTTGCTTTAACGTAGCACTAGACTGCAAAACAAGGCTGTCTTTTGCCATCGGGAAGCCTTCTGGGAGGCCATCGGAATTTACCTTCCTGCTGTCTTGGTCAGAACTCCCGTCATCGCCATCTGGTTTCCTTGAGGCTGGACGATAAACAAAAGGGCCCCAGATAAAAAACAAAAGCTGTGGTTTTAAATCTCTCCCTGCCCCCAAACACAGAAGGGGGACAAAGGGATTCAGGAGGGGGTGAGTAGGTGGGGGGGGGGTCACTGCTGAGACCACCGGTTGGGTCCCCTGCGTGGGGGAGGCAATGGCCTGTGAGTTGAGATGGCCCGAAGGAGCAATGCAGGGAGGGAGGGAGGCTTCTCTACTCTCGGCAGCTCTGGGGCTCCTCGTCCTACTCCCAGCCCCAACCTCCCTCTCCCCTGCATGTGCAGGTGGAGGGAAGAGAGAGCAGGAAGGGCCGCCCCCTCAGCCCCCAACTCTCCAGCCAGAGGAGCCCCGGCACAGGCAGCGGCCGATGTGCTCTCCCTCCGCATGAGTCAGGCTCGCCTTGGGGCAGCCATGCTCCCATGGAGGGCCACCCCAGAGCTCAACTCTGCCGCCTGGTTTTATTGCTCAACCTCCCTCTACAGTGCCTGCCATGGGGACCCCACCGGCTCTTGCAAAGCAGGGCTGTTTACCCCCCCCCCCACCTCTGAAGGGGGTCCCTGGTCACTAGGTGGGATCATGAGGGTTGGGAGGGCTGGAGCCTTGGGGCGACAGAGAGACAGAGACAGAGACAGAGACAGAGACAGAGACAGAGACAGAGAGAGAGAGAGAGAGAGAGAGAGAGAGAGAGAGAGAGAGAGAGA
>BLBF01000078.1:1124969-1175490 GCA_015471245.1 Laticauda colubrina | reverse complement strand
GAGAGAGAGAGAGAGAGAGAGAGAGAGAGAGAGAGAGAGAGAGAGAGGGAGAGCGCCCTCCGGGTGTCTGTGGGGATGGGTGATATTTGACCCTGTGAAGGAGGGAGGGAGGTGGCATCCCACGAAGCTGGCAGGGCCACCTTTTAAGCACTACAAAGCAGCTGTGGCTTATTGGTTCTCTAGGCCGAACAGAGGAAAAACCACAAGTGTCCATCTCTCAAATGAGGAGGGCCAATTCCAGCTTGACAAGCACTGTCTGACCTAGCAGCTCAGAGCTAGTTTGACCAAGAAACTGAAATGGGGGGAGGGAAGAGGAGGAGGATCACAAGCCAGCAAGGTCATCCGGCAGCAGCAGCAGAGCGTTCGATTCTCGGCAGACAAAACATTCTTGGTGTTGCCCTGTTGAGCATGCAATCCAATGGCGCTTCCCCCCTCCCTTTAAAACATTTGATGGGCCGCCCAGCCAAAGCCAAAGGCCTTTGATGAGACATTCCCTGGTCTATACAAGCAACCCTCTGCACGAGGACACTCAGGCTCTCTCCGAAGGCTGCGGAGCAACTACAAACTCCTTGAAGAAGCCAGCTCTACACGCATCGCCACGTCTTCCAAACACAAACGTTTTCCTGCAGATCTCTTGATGCCCTCCCAGGGTCCCTAGAAAGGAGGAAGCAACAGCCGGCATGGCAGCTGCTCCCCTTGCAAGGGGTCCTGGGTGGGATCCAGGGTGCCTGCGGGGTCTGGTTAAGAAACAAGGGGAGCGGCCTCTGTCTCCTTTGGGCCAACTAGGAGGCCCAGGACCTGGTCCCGGCCGAGGCGCCACTTCCAGCCGCCTCAATGACTCACCTGAGCCTCTCCCAGAAGGGAATGGAGGAGAAAACTCATTCCGCACCAAGGACGCTCTTCTTGCCCCCCCAAATCTCAGAGCCCTGCAAGAGCCTCTGCCGGTGTCTCCCCCCTGCCTCCCTGAAGAGGGAGAAGCCCCCAAGGCCTCCTCCAGGCTGCAGAGGGCAGCTCCCCACAGGCTCCCTGGCCCTCCCTCTTGGGGAGGAAGGATAAGGGGGTGCATCCACTGTGCCAGCCATTGCTGAGAGGCTGCCTTCCCAGGGGAGGCCTTTCCTCACGAAAGGAGGGCAGCCCATTCGCGGGGCAGGAGAGCTGTGCTGCAGCTGGGCCTCCAAGCTGCAGCCCTGCCAGGCAGAGGGCTGCGAGAGCGGGAGGCTCCCAGGCGGTCCTGAAGGACACTCGAGGGCCAGGCCGCCTGGGGAGCCTTCTCGGTGGGGGGGGAGGTCCAGGAAGGGAGGCTGCAGAGCCAAGCCCCCCATCCCCAGGCAGCTCTCCACGGGCCCCAGTTGAGAGGGGATGCCTGGATCAAGGGGCCCTGTGTAATCTGGAGACCCTTCCTAGGAAGCAGGCTGGAGGACCACCGTGTTTGTATGTGTGTGTAGACAAAGTGCCCCATGGCATCCCAGAACTGACCCCAGGAGCTGAAAGCAGCAACCCCCATGCCCTGGGGGGGGGAAGGGGAGGGGAGCAAAGCAGACTGTACCATGCTGTCGGTAGATGGGGGGTTTCCTATAGATGTTATCTTTTACTCCAGTTTCTGAGGAAGAGAAAAGGAAAAAAAAAAAAGGGTGGGGGGAAGAAAGAAACAAGCAATGGAAACAGGATTTCTCTGTTTTGGAGCCCTCCCGCCCCGTTTCCCAGAAGTCTCAAGCAAGGTCTTTAAATTGGACTCTGCATTTTACTGGGGGACAATGGCGCTTTTCCCCCAAGGGAAGCACCAACTTCCTTGTGAGCCTTTTGCCTTTCATTCAGGGAGCAAAATATTGGGATCCAAGCTAATGTGAAGCTCACAGCTCTTCACACATATTCCTATTAAAGCATGGATTTCTCAGATTAACCGTCATGTCTTTTATCATGAAGGACAATTTTTCAAACTTGACTCCAGAAGTTTCCCTCATTCCTAGAAGGATTACATTCAAATTGTCTGAGCTGAAATTGGTGATGTATACTCAAATTTTGTCTGTTTCTTTCTCCAAAAGTAGTCAGGTTATCAAAATCTCAGTTCTGAGTCAAACCAAAACAGACAAGAGGACAAATCTCTAATGACTTCCCTGCAACTCCTAGGCCTTCCTTCCTTCCTTCTCTTTTTTTCTTCCTTCCTTTCTCCCCTTCCTTCCTTCTCTTCTTCCCTTCCTTCCTTCTCTTCTTCCCTTCCTTCTCTTCTTTCCTTCCTTCCTTCTCTTCTTTCCTTCCTTCCCTTCTTCCTTTCCACCCTTCCTCCCTTCCTATTTTAGTCCTGCCAATGTACATCTTTTGTTCATTCTGCCTCACAGGACTGGAGAGCACCCAATGGCCCCAAGGGAAGGTGGAAATGGCGTCATGGGTCCTACCTGGAATATGAAAATGTTTGGGTGCCTGCTGATAGAGAGAGGATGCAGACTTGCTGTCTGAGCAGAGAGAGATGCTTGGGGTGCTCCGGCCACTTTCACTGCCTCCAAAGGGGAAGAGCACAAAAATGGAAAAAAGAAGAAAAAGCATATAAAACAAAAAATGGCAAGCAAAATAGGTAAAATTCAATGGAAGAAAGCTTCTTTTGGATAACTGGCTAATCTATCCCACCTTCAACATAGTCTGGGACTCCAGTCCCAGCCCTGGCTCCCATCCTGTACGCATCACGGCCAGAGGTTTGAGTCAGTCTCAGAATTGTATCTCCAGCTCATGAAGATGCTGGATGATCTAATCATGGACTCAGAGGGCCGCGGCCGAAACACCTTCTCCAGAAGGTGCTCTTTCTACTAGTTTATCTTGGATGCCTGAAAGGAGCCCATCGGTCTGGGGAGCGAGGAGGGCCCGATCATCTGATCGGGATCATCGGTTTCCCCAGGAAAAATCTGGAGCTGAATCCCCCCAGCATTTGCCCACCCTGGAGAATGGCCAAACTTCTCCCTCCACCTCTCCCAAGGCCCGAGCCTCCGGCTGCTCGGCCGGCCTCTCGGGCACCCTGGCCCACCACTCGGCTGCACAACCCAATGCCACCCCTCCAACGGCACAAGCGCTGGCCTGCGCTTCATCCCCTGGCTCTTGCCAGATGTGGGAGAGGAGAGCAAGGGGGCCCCAGGGCCTGCCAAGGCCTCTCCTGTTGGCTGCAGAACACAAACTGAGGGGAGGCGGGGCAAAAAAAGGCACCCAGCGCAGCAGCATCTAAGTTGCTTTTTTGTGGGAGAAAGAACTTGTGACGTTGGAGAAGAAGGGAGAGACCGCAGCGGATTGTCCGTCTGTGCTGGCCCACTGCAATTCCATGGCTGCCGAAGCCTCAGGAATGCCCCCCCCCTCCCGGGGAACCAGCCCCCTGTGCATGCATGGGTGGTGGGTGAGGGAATGTAATGCTTGGAAGGGCCTTCAGTAAAGTTTCCACTCTCTGGCCAGTCCCTGTTTCTCTCACTCCCTTCCGAGGCCTGGGAAACGCTTCTGGCCTGGTCCAAAAAATGCCTGGTTGGGGAGGGGGGCACGTATCTCTGCCTGTGGGCACACCCGTCACCCTGTTGCCAGGTCCACGGGCACCTGAGCGGCAAGAAGGAGCCCTGAAGGAGACACAAACATGGAGTGCCCGGTGGGAGAAGGGCGCTTGGGTGTGCCTCGGAGAGAAAAGGCCATGGGGCAGCGATCATCTTGGCGGGAGAAGGTCCCTGGCTGACCCGGTGCAGGGATCATGGGAACAGCCACCCCATACAGGCACATGCAGGCACACACACAGCAGGAAGCACACATCGGGAGACGTCTCCACAGGCAGCACATCACGGGGGACGGGGAGGACGGACGGGGGAGGCATTCCTGAGCCTTACCTTTGAAGAAAGGGATGTAATGATGCCTGCGTGCAGAGGGAAGGCTTGGGTAGTTGGGCAGGGAGATGCAGCTACTGGTACCAGGAGTCTCGGTACCAGCTGGGGGCAACAGAAAGTTCAGTGAAAACAAGCTCACTCACTTACTTGCTAGAAAGTTCTCACAGCAATAGCATCTTTTAAAGCCCCACGACAAATGCAAACATTGTTTGCATGGGATCTGAAACTTCCCAGCATCCCAGGCAGATTGCGGCACCGGCCATTCTGCTAGCAGGCAGTGCCCCAGAGAGCCTGGGAACCTTTTGCTCAGAGGGAGCCCCTCTGCTCTAAGCCCCCTTCCTTTCAGTAGGACGTGTGCCCAAAGACAAGGGAGTGCTCTACGTCCTGCCCCCTTCACTTCCCAGCCTGGCCACAGCCCACCCGATTCTTGGCAGGCCCTCCGAGCTGAAGAAAGGATTTCCTCAGGTGGAACCTCCTCCCGTCCAGGGCAGGACTTCCCATGATCAGTGAGGGGCTCCATAATTTATCTTAAAATTATTCAGCGAGACCTAGGTTCAAATTACAGAGAACAATGCTTACTTGAACAAGCCACAGGGGGCATAGTTCATTATGAGGGTCTGTACCCCAAAAGGTATTTGGAAACCAGCCTATGGGTCTCATGGGCACACAGCACCTCTGTGATGACCCAAAGGGGTGTGGCACAAAGGCAACATAGTCACATAAGAAGAGTCCCTTTAATACTCCAACTTTGCCCCCAATGTCCAGTTACCTTCAGCTGGAGAAAAAAACTCTCCCAGCAATTAACTGGACAGGGCAGGATAAGGAATTGCAGACTTGAAAGGCCAACAAAACACACATAGTTGGGAAGATGCCAGGAACCCAGATAAACCTCGACAAAACATGAAAATACAAAATTTGTTTCCAACAAGTTGCTGTGCGCAAACTCCCTTTTTAAACACTGTACTCCCAGCTGCGGCTAATGAAGGGTATTAAGAATGTAAGTCACCTAACAGGTATTTGGGTTGGAAATATATAAACTAGGATAGACATTTTAATACTGTCTCTTTAAGGGAATGCTAAAATTGTAATTAGGTGTGGTTTCTCAAATGGCCATAAGGTGAAGCTAGAAACCTGGGTTGTTTAGTCTCTGTCTCAAAAGAGATTGTGAGTCTCTGTTTCCTTCTGTTGGAGAGTTTTGCCGTTCTTCCTAATTGACTGCTGTTCTTAGATTTAATGTAAGTCTGATACTGAACTGTTTTTGATACTGGACTTTGTTATTGAATTATCCCTAGATTGAAAACTGACTGATTTTACCTGTGAATGACTTTGGACTGCTTATTTTGAACTTTGCCTAAAACGTTTATTGAAAGTAAAAACCTACATTTACTCTACAGTGTATCTGTGTGTTGTGTGTGTATTATTCAACACTTCTCTCATTAAAGTCTTCCTGTCTGCGCTCATTCTCCTAATGAGGAATTACCTCAACAAAGGGAATCGGGGCCCTTTCCTCCCTTGTAGGCCACACAACCCACGGTGCTCCCTTCTCCGTTCCTCCCTGCGTACCCTAGGATGAAGAGGGAGTGGAAGTGGGCCTGGGTCTTCCTCTGAAGGCCCAGCTGGACTGTGCCCTTCCCCAGTTTCTTCCACAGCCAACGGAGCCACACTCCCACTCTCTGTCAGCTGCTCCGCCTCCCTCTCGGAATCAGATTCCGACAGAGGCAGGACACCTCTTGGCTAATCAATAAAACAGCCATGTTTTTTCCCTGCGCTTTCATAAGCCTGAAAAAAAGATGTGGCTGTTTTGAGGAGGAATCTCCTTAAACTAAAGCAAGTCTTAAAGCACCCAGAAGCCTGAAAAGAGGGCCTGCTTTAACGAGGAGCAGCTGCTGCCCACCCCAGGAAGCCTGCCACAGAAATGCCCCATTAGCCATTAGCCAAGTCTTCTCATCACAGTCCCTGCAGTGATACATCACCCTCACCAACAAGCCATGTCAAAGGGAAACAAACATCCAAATGCATGGAAGTCCCACCCCATGGATAAAGTCATACATTATTCAGCAAACGAAAGGAAAAACCTGGGGGTAAAAACCTTAGAAGGAGAGGGTCAGGGTGCAACAGGCACAGCAGGGCCTTCTTAATACCTATCAGGCCACTCGGGTTTGAATGTAAAATAATTTGATCAAAGGCTCTTTACTAGCAACAAGGAAGCCGTAACTGAACTGTTTCCTGCCTTTAGGACTTAGAAGGAATACGGCTTATCCCCAACCAGGGTCTCTCAGCATCTCGGCTACCAAGTCCAAGAACACAGGTAAGTCACGGTTTGTTTTCTGGACACACCAGCTCCTCTGCCCCCAGGAGCAGCGCAGGAGGCACCATAATCCCAGAAAGGCCCACAGGCGACGTGCCCACAAAAGCCCAAGCTGAGTGCCGGGAATGGGTCTCCTCTGACCAAGGGGGGGAGGGGGGAGGAGGTGAGATGCCGAGGAGGCTGTGCAGGTCGTTTGAGGAACGGGTGGGAGAGCTACCTGGCTTTTTAGGTCTCCCTGCCTCTCCACAGAAGGCAGGCCCAATGCGGGTGCATCCTGACCCTCTGGAGAGCCAGACAGAGCTGCTTGGGGGGGGGGGGGTAATGACACACACACACACACACACACAGAGCATGGCTCTGGCGGCCCCATGCCAGCATTCCTTCGGGCCGTGTGCCCCCTGAACCTGCCCATTGCATCCCCATGCCACCACAGGAGAGCGGATGGGATGGGGGTCTTGCCAATCCCAGCAGGTTAAACACAAAAACATGCAGACATGCAGACAAACCAAAAAAGCAAAGCCCAAAGACCAGCTCCTTCCTTTGGCTGCCCCATCAGTGAACTGGATGGGCCACTCTGTGGGTACTAAAAACAGAAATAAAATGGCCATGGAGGTAGCCAGAGTGTTACTGTGGCACACTGCAGAGGGAAGACGTTGGCCTACAAGGACATTTGTAGTTTGTGTGTTGGTGGCCTTAGAAATCTCATTTGCCACCCAATCCAGACAGCTCGACCTGAGAGAGACCCAAGTCAGAAAAGACACATGTTGCTGCATGGCAGGAAAAAATGAGTGGCAGCTGCCTCCCCAGAGGGCTGGCTAAGGGGATGAGGACCATACCCCGCATCCCTGTCTTGGAGGAACAGTGACTGGCATGGAAAAGCCAACCTGGAGAAGCCGGCTGTGCCAATCAGTGCTCCAGCTCAACAATGGTTGCTGGTGGGATCAGAGCCCTCGAGCCCCCCCTCCCCCACTGCAGACAATGAGGGGAGCACCTGGCTGGGAAGCTGACTTTGTACTCAGGTGCTGCAGGGAGGGTCTGCCCCCAGAACCCTCCCCGTTTCTATGGCATATGGCTTCTAGTCAACCTTGTGAGCTGGAAAAGATGCCACCAAACTCCTTTCAATTTTTTTCAATTACAGAAAAGAGGCAAACTGTAGGAAAAAGCCCAACTCCAAATGCACTTCAGGAAGTCTGCTTGCATATAAAAAGATGTGCCCCCCCCCCCCCCGGCCTCGAACACAGATCCTCCTGCGGAAAGGGAGTCGCCTGCGGGGGGGGGGGAACTCTTCCTCATTGGCAGGGTACTCTCTGCCCCCCCCAAGGCCCTCCACTCTGTTGGGAGAATTGGGAGTCTCTCCCTACCCCCGTGTGTCCCAGGGTCTCCTCCTCCTCCCTGTGGGACCTGCCTGCCTCCCACCTGGAGAGGCCTGACCTGCCTCAAAAGATGGCCACCTTTCCTGTCCTCTGACGGGACTTTCTGGGCTTTTCCCAGACGTCGCAATGAGCCAGCGCTTCCTCAAGGGCTCTGAGCCAGGAAAGGCGGTTCACCCCTCACACTCACCACAAAATAACTTCCACTTCCACAAAACAACATGAAACAAACAAACAACAAACTTCAAGGCACAAGGATGCCTCCTGGAACACACTCCTCTTATTGAAAACACCCACCACAATTGTCTCCCATAAAGAAAGGAAATTGGCCTCCAAGGCCTCCTTCCTCACAAATGCTAGAAAGTGTAGAGAGCAGGTTTCCCTTCAAAGGGAAGGGAAGGCACACAAACAAAGGAGCATGCACACAAACACACACAGCAGGAAAAACACAGTGCTTGGTAAAAATATCGACCCTCTGCCTTTCCCCTGAAAACCACCGTGGGTGGGCAATACAGTCAGTGCCCGGCCTATACAAAGCAGGTCCTGGGCCAGTCAACCCAGGTGTGTTCCTCCACAGCTGTCCCCTTGGAGGGATCTCACTTGAACCGCCTTGGGGTTGTGGAAGAGAGCAGCCAAGGGAACCCCCATCTGCCAGCAAAGCCGGGGCCAGGGCGGAAGGGTGGCTTCTCTCTCACCAAGGGGCTCTCCTCCTTCTAGGGGGGGGGGGGATTTGGGCTGCTGGAGGGCTCCCTCTCAGGGCAGTCTATCTGACCCGTTTCAATGCTTCCTGGGCCGCCGCCTCGGGAAGTGAGAGTGGTGCTTCTTCTGGAGGAGGAAGGAAGATCAGCTGAGCCTGCTCAGTCCCTTACCTGCTCGGCTGAAATTCGGAGGCGAAGCGCAAAGAGGTGTGGTGCGGCCATAGCCCAGCGAGCTGGTGGAACTGGGACTGGAAATCCGGCACGACCTGAGAGGCTGGTCCTCCTGGTCACCCCCCTGTGAAGAAGACAGGGAAGGTGGGCCGTTTTTATGCCACTGGGAGAGAAAGGGACCCTGGCAGCCAGTAGCACCCGCTACAGCCGCCCTGGGATAAGCAGCCCTGCTCTTGTGGGACTGTTTCCCCCAGGCATCTGTTCTGTCTATGTGAGCCAGGGAGCCTCCTCCCCAATGGCCCTGGTGGAGTGTCTGCTGACATGGATGGAGGGCAGGGGGAGATCGACCCCTTGGACCAAGAAGACAAAGAGTAAAGGCCCGGGAGCAGCATCTCGGACCTGAAAATGTCAGGAGACACTCAGGCAGAAAACAGAGAAAAAAAGGAAGCAGTCTCTCCAAGTGAATGCTGCCAAACAGGCCTCGGTCCAAACAACAGAATAACAGAGTTGGAAAGGACCCTGGAGGTCTTCTAGCCAACCCCCTGCAGGAAACCCGGCCTAGATCATTCTGGACAAATGGTTGTCCGATGTTCTCTTCAAAACTTCCAGGGTGGGAGCACCCACAACTCCTGGAGTCAAGAACCTGTCAGGAAATTCCTCCTCCTTCCTGTTCCGTAGCTTCTCTCCTCAGTCGGTTTTATCTCAGCCCTCTCTGATCAGCCTGGGGTAGTACAGCCGTGGCAGGTTTTACACCTAGCCTCAGGGGTGTCAAAGGCGACACAGCCGTGAAGGACTCAGAAATGCAAGTATCATCAGAATTAAAGAGACCAACAAACTGAATTGGACAGAAGAGACCGAGAGACAATTCGCAAACACTGGATTTAAAACCTTCTTTTCTCCTAGCCTTAAAAATAAGCTGAAGACAGAACCGTCTCCAAATGTACAGAAGCAACTGTGCAGCCTCGACCAGCGCTTTTCGCTGCTGCCAAAATGCCAAACTCAGAATACTAGCTGACTTTTCTTCAAGCTGAACGCAGGATCGGGGTTAAGAGCGCTCCTTTGATGTCAGGCCCCAAGGACAAACCGCCCAACCTTGGAGAGTGAAACGCCATCCACACAAGGACAACAGCCTCTGGATTTCAGTGCCCTGGCAATCCTGGGATGGCAGTGAGAGGGAGGAGAAACGAAATGAAGGGAATGCTAGGCTGGGCAGGGTTTTGGATCACCAGATGATCATTTCTTCCCTGCAACGGATTTGGGAGGTTCTTTGATCACTTAATTATGAGCCAGCAGAGTGTGGCAATCACCAAAAAAGCCAATACAATCCTAGGTTCGTTAACAGAGTGATAGGATCAAGATCACGTGGCGTTCTTGTACCGCTCCATAAAGCCACACTTGGAATCCTGCACCCAGTTTTGGTCCCCATATTATAAAAAGATGTTGAGACTCTAGAAAGAGCGCAAAGAAGAGCAACGAAGGTAATTAGGAGGCTGGAGGTTAAACCATACGAAGAATGGTTAGAGGAGTTGGGCACAGTGTCTAGTCTAGTGAAAAGGAGGACCAGGGTGATAGGATAGCAGTCTTCCAATACATGAGGGCTGCCCCAGAGAAGAGGAGGGGGTCCATCTATTCTCCAAAGCTCCTGAAATCAGGACAAGAAGCAACAGATGGAAACTCTTCAAGCAGAGAAGCAACCTGGAATTAAGAAGGAATGTCCTAACAGGGAGGACAATTAACCCCAGTGGAAGAGAAATTGTCTCCAGAAGTTGTGGTTTCTCCATTACTGGAGTTTTTCAAGAAGAGACTGGACAGGAGGGGGTCTAGGGTCTCCTACTTGAGCAGGGGTTTGGACTAGAAGACCTGCAGAGTCCCTTCCAACTCTGCTATTCTGATCCACACTGGCTTCTTAGACGAAGCCAGTCTTCCTCATACGTTCAGGCGGAAGCTAGACAATGGAGCCCTGAGGATGTCTTCATCGGAATGACTGTAGCACTGAGCAGGAGGCTGGATTCCACGGCCACGATGGCTGTCCAACCTCAACATTTTGTGAGTTTACATAGGAAAGGAACGTGACAGATAGGCCTGACTGTGGCATGACAGACAGGGCTTTGCCCAGAACCTAAGTGTTCACCTGTCCCAGGAAAGAGCGTGAACACCTGAGCAGGAGGGGACACTGAAGCTGGAGCCCCAGGGCAACGATGACTTCTCTGGCTCCACAGAGACAGGCAGTACCTCGGCGTAGCCGGGCCGGTCGCTGACCGAGTGGCTGATGTAGGGGGAGTAGGAGATCATGTCTGGCCGGTCGATGTTGTAGATGGCTTTGTTCTTTGGGAGGGCAGCCAAGTCTCGGTAGTCAAGGATTTCCTCCCCGAGTTTCGCCTGCAATGAGAAGGAAAAGCGGAAGGGAGCAGCTTCCTTGAAGAAGTGCTCATTAGCAGCAGCAGCATCATATAATCCTGACTCCATACAATGGATGATCCCCCAGAGATTTTGGAGAACTTACAAAGTGAAATTGTTGAATTAACAAGAGAAAAGAAAATGCAACTTCTCCTTAAAATAGCATCTACTCCTAAGAACAGGGAAACAGCTAATTGTAGCTTCTGTTTTAAAAAGGAATTGCAGGGCCTTACTGGAAATTATCACCAGCTTGCTTGAGATCCATTCCAGTCCAAATGGTGGGAAATGCAATGAAAGAAGCCAAATGCGGAAGGGCAGCCCTTAGGGTGGTGGTATCAGCCACGCACCAGGCCAGAAACTGAAGGCCAGAAGGATGGGCTTCATTGCAATGGGCTCTAAGGAGAGAGTCTCGCAAGCGGTATGATGTTGTGCCTTCCTCCTCCTCACGGCCCAGTGAATGAGGGAGGCAGTTGCCCGAGCTACTTCCTGGCTCTTGAAGGATAGAGGAAGGTTGCCAAGGATGCTCCCCTGCCAGTCCTACCTTCCTCCAAAGGGTCCCTCACCCACCCACAGGCTCCCCCGTTTGCAGTCCTTCTCTGAATCGAGGCCATCCGAGGGGACCAAGAGGGTCGGCCTGGCCAGCCTCTGGATTAGCCTGCCTCCAATGCACAGCTGACTCCGAGACTGTCGGCCGCCAGGAGAACAATGAGCCCTGGGCAAGGGAGGGGAGGATGACGGCGGTATCCTTGCCAGGGTAGGCATGAGGCCTGTTTGCATCCCCTGCTGCTTCTTGTTGCTCTGGTTTTAACTATCATTGTTCCTTCTGCTCTTTTCATTTTCTCGTTCCAGCCAGAACCGCAAACATCTTGAGTTGTCAGCCGCACAAGTCTCTTAAATAAATACAAAACCTCCACCCCCCAAAACCCAGATGCTCCTTCCGAAGAACTGCACCAGGTAATGACAATCTCTTACAAATATTCTGAACAATTCTACTTTCCCATTTATTTTAGCATTTCACCATGGATGCATACATAGATTATTCGACTTGGGGAGCATGATGTACTTGAAGGGGGCACCGAAATTATGCTTTCAGACGATGTTCGGGTTTCCTGCAACTGAAAACAAATACAGGTATGAATTTCCTTACACATTTATTCTTGGAAAATATTTTAAAAGCCTCTTGCTTACAGATAAAATTTCCCCTAAAATTAGCAGGCAAAAGCTCAATTACTTCAAAACTGGGATTTTTGTAACCAACTGGTTTTATAATCCACTATTTCTCGTTCAGAACAACATGAGGAAAATAAGAATTTCACCCCTTCACTGCCCCACTTCACGTCTGCTTTTATTTCTCAAGTCCAGGATCACACAGGGAGCAAAGGAGGAGAGTTGCATCACTGGATCTATGAAGCCAAAAATCAAAAAAGAGATGTGAAAAACTTCTCCGTCCTGAGGGAAGGCTTCCAGGCCAAATGCCAACATGCCACCTTCCGTTTGCTGATTCTCGGCTCCAGGAGTCCCTGATAGAGGCCCAAAGCGGCTTTTTCCAAAAGGCAACTAGACTTTTTTTTGCTTTTTCTTTGAAAAGGTTTCTCTTCTAATCCATCAAGCTTCTTCACTTCAGAACTAAAGAAGCTCCTTGGATGAGAAGAGGAACGCTTTCGAAGGGAAAAAAGAAAAAAAAAACCAAGAAAACCCAGGTGCCTTTTGGGAAAACCATGACCTGGAGGAGGGAGAATCTCTGCAGACACAGTCCCCGGCGTCCTTAAATCTCTTGAAGCCTGACCTTCTCTTCTCTTTCCCAACTCATGCGTTTTATCCAAGGGGAGAGACTGCAGCCCATCAAGACTTGGGCTGTTATGCTGACAGATAAACGGCACTTAGTCAGAAAAGGTGCTGGCGGGCGACTCCTAGCTTCTCACGAGCACGAGAGCCACTGCCCCCCTCCCCCTCTTGTCTCCAAATCCATCAAAGGAACATTTTTCCCTCTCATAATTATCTCATCTGCAGAGTTGCACAACTTCCTCTGACTAGTTGGATGTGGTCTTAGAAACGAGACTGCCACCCTGGGAGACCAGACAGGAAGCCATAAGATGAGCTGATTCTACTCCACCGTAAGGCCAGAGGGACAGAATCTTGCACGTCTGAGAGCGCAGACGTCCTGTCACCATTTTTAACTTCCTGATCCATGAAGGCAAGTCCCTTCCCGAATGTCTTCCTCTGACCTTTGTTTTGATTGTATCCTAGGCAACAAATCTTTCCCTCGTCCTCCAAGGTCATCGGCCTCACGTCCCCTTAACAAAACGCCCCCACCCTCCGTTTCCTTGTCGTAAATCCGTAATTGCCTTTCACTCGTTTGACCAGCTCTCTCTGCCCATCTGTTCCTGCACTGAAAAAAAGAAAGCGACCCCCTCCGCCCCCCTTCCCTCCCCCCCCCCATTCACTCCTGTGTCCCAATCTGGGCGCAGAGGCCGCCCTTCTTCTTCTTAACATTTCATGGCCTGCTGTGTCCTTCTCCTTCTTCCCCTCTGGGGGACACTCTTTCCCTTCGCCTCCCGAGGGGCATTTGTCCAATGGTTGGGGAGGATGGGCTCCGGTTTCCCTTCCACCTGCCACTCCTTCCAAATACGCATTTGCTGTGTCGGTGGGAGAGGGGAGGGGACGAGGCCCGTCCTGGGTACAAAGTGAGGTCTGCCTTGAGGGTTTAACTCAGTTTATTCTAGTTACGGTCACAACATGCAAAAGAGAGGAGGGAGGCGTGTCTTCCAGATAAAATACAGCTTTAAAGTCAGGTTTTCTTTTTTTTAAAAAAAGAAGAAATTAAGAGTCTTCCGAGGGAAGTCTATTTCTCTTGCCGGATCAGATTTCTATTGCTGATGCTGAACATGGCAGAGCCAAATCCAGCTCCCGCCAGCCACGTATGTAGCTCCCACCCCGTGGGATGTCCACAAGGCCCACAGCCACAGAACACACCCGTTTGTAGCATCTCTGCAGAAAGGGATGTGGAGCGGGACTTGGGGACTCCAGTTGCAGGAGGGGGGCTCCCCTCTGCACTTTCCTCCCAATGGGCAAAGCATCCCGGAGAGCCAGCAGGGAGGCTCGGGGCCTCCAACTGTTTCCCCACACGGGAGCAGAGCTGCCTGAACAGGGAGGCCGAGGCCACTGGCTGCTCTAAGCCCTCCAGAGAAGGCCTCACTCAGGGCTGCCTGACTCTGGGGTGGCCTCCCAAGAGCTCCACAAGCTCCCCCAGAGGAAGGAAGGGAGGGAGTCCCTGTCCCATCACTGCCCTCCAGGTGGGCTGCAGGGACTGGCCAACGCAGGGGGCCTCCACCAGTCCAACCAGACGAAGCATTTTGGGGCCCAGGAGGAAGGCCCGGCTCCCCACGGCCTTTGCAGAGCAGCTGCCTTTGGGGCAATGGGAAGGGGCCCGAATGGCATGTCTATGGGGGGCAATGCAGACCATGGTTGGGCCTCCAAAGAGGCACAGTTGCAGAGCAATCCAGTTTAGCTTCTGTGCAACAGTTGGGGAAACACCTTGAATGCCTCTGGGAAGGGGGAAAAAAGCACCCCGGCTTGAGAGGGGTGAGTTCTTGGGACAGCTGTCCCAGGAGTGGAGCCTGGAGATCCCCGGAAGGCTTCTCGGTGGCTTCCTTGGAAGGAAACGGAACGATTTGCACCAAGGAAGGTGTCCTTTTAAGCTCCCAGCCAACTGCTGTGGGAATCCCTGGGTCGCCAGGAAGAAACGCCTGGATGCTGTGAAAATGCTCTGACAAAGACACCCTGGCAGGACACGGAATGGAACGGAAGCATTTCACAGGCATTTCTCACCTTGGCCTTTTCTTCCACTTTGGCTGCCTGTCTACAAGCTGGGTGCCAAATAGAAGACCCTGAAAACAGAGAGAGTTCCAGTCAGTCCTTGGTCCAAGTTTTTTCTTCAGGTTTTTTTTTTTTCTGCATACAGATGACAAACTAACCTCCTTACTGGAAGGTTGTGCCCGGCCATTTATGAAGGAGGGCAGCCCCCTTGGGGCCCAGCTTCTTCGCAGAGGGCATCTTGGGATGCCAGCTCTGCAAGCATCCCCACAGCTTTTCTTTGGGGCTGGCCTTCCCTCCAACTCCTGACTGGGCCTGGCCATCCAGTATTCGCACAGATGCTGCCATCTAGCTGGACAGCCAGGAATAAAATGGGGACTGTTTCATTTCTTTGGAGTGAGGTTGAACAGGCTACAAACAAGCAACTAAGTCAAGTCCAGAGGAAAGGGTGATGTGTGACTTAAGAATTATCTGCGTGTTTCCAAGTTTTGACCCTTTTAATATTACTGTAGCTGAGAACACAAAGGCTCCTGGGGTGTGAGGAAGCAAGCAACAGCAGCCACTGTATAGAAATGGGATGGGACAGGTCAACTCCTTATGGCCGTATCTCAGCTTGGCCCTCTCGCCACGGCACATTGGAGGCAATGAGTTGTCCTAGAGCCTTGGAGAAATACACAATGTACATACATTTGGGGGTGGGGGGATGGGGAAATCATGGTCTGTGTATCGAATTATTTTTCCCTCTATAACCCAGGTGAATTATCCAAGCGGAAATTCTGTCTGGCATTGACTACTGAATGGAAACCTTGCAACCCGGCTCTTCCTCCTGCTGAAGAGGCCCTCAGGTTCAGGGCCAGCTATTGCAGGCCGGAGGGCAGCCGTTCTGGCCACCCCAGAAACTGACACCTCTTTTTTGCTGCTGGGATTGTTGAAACAGTCTCCCGTTTCTCAAGGGGGCTTTTTTCAAAAGGCAACTGGGCTGTTTTTTTCCTTGAGGAAGAAGACATTTTGCTTCTTCTTCAAGAAGCTCCATCAGTTCTGAAGCTTCCTCAGTCAAAACTGGTGAAGCTTCATGGATAAAAAGTAAAATGTCTTCTTCCTCAAGGAAAAAAAAAACATAGTGCAGTTGCCCTTTGAGACAACCATGGCCTGGGTGACTGAGAACAACCACCGACGTTTAGCCTCAAACACAAATCACTTCGACTCTCAAGGTTGGGATATTTGTATTGGAAGCACCTGCCCACCCCAAACACCGGCAATTCACAGGCCCGTCTGCCTGGTCAGCTGGTTTACCTTGAAGATACATCTCTTCTCCTTCAGCGAACATCTGATTGCACTTATCACAGCAGGCACATGTGGGGTGGTAGTGCTTTTCTCCAGCCTGGGGAGGGTGTTAGGAATAAAAGTCACCTAACAGGTATTTGGGTTGGAAATATATAAACCAGGATAAACATTTTAGTGCTATCTCTTTAAGGGAATGCAAGAGCATGCAATTGGGTGTGGTTTTTCAAACTGCCATAAGATGGAGCCAAAAATCTGAGTTGTTTAGTCTTAGCCTGAGTCTCAGAAGAGAATGTGAGTGTATCTCTGTTTTCCTTCTCTTGGAAAGTATTGCCGTTACTCCATTTTTCCTAATTGACTTGATATGACTGGATTTAATGTAAGTCTGATACTGAACTGTTTTTGACACTGGAATTTGATATTTGGATTATCCCTGGATTGAAAACTGACTGATTTACTTGTGAATGACTTTGGACTGCCTATTTTGGACTTTGCTTAAACCTTTCTTGAAGTAAAAACCTAACATTTACTGTACAATGTATCTGTGTGTGCTCTGTGTGTATAATTCCAACACTAATCTCAAATACGTTTCCCCGTATGCGCTCATTCTCCTAATGGGGAATCAATTACCTCAACAGAGGGGTGAAGGGGAGGAATGAGGGAGAACCTTATCAGAGAGGGCGCAATCACTTCCTGTCCCCTGAAAGGCCAGGCCAAGTTGCATTAGAAGAGCTGACTCAAAAGGAACACGTAAAACTGCTCCCATGTGACTTCAGGGAAGAGGCAGCTTAAAGTATGTTAAAAGATTAAAAAGAATCCCAATTCACTTCACAGCCTTGCTTTACAAAAGAAAATCAAGAGGCTGTAACAAGAAATTTATCAAACATGTAAAAAAACATGCTTTACTGCCTTTTGAAACTATGTTTTTCTTTCTCCCACCCCTCCCACCCCCTTCCTCACTGCTTGCCTTCCCCTGCCTTTTCTGGAAGGACTTCATAAGAACCATGAGGATCCCCTGGAGCAGGTGCCTGGCCAATGCCTTTCCACAGCATGCCTAGTTGCTTCCATCGGTTGCAATAAATCTTCTGCCCAAGATTTATGCCCCAGCTTTAAATAGCAGGCTGAATTTAGCCTGAGCCTTGGAGAGGCACCCTCGGTCTGCAAAGGTTTGCTTTGGCTGAAACAGCCCCCCTTCTTCCCTCCCTCCCAGGACTAAAAACCACAGGGTGATACCCAACCAGGGTTGGGGGCATTTTCTTTCCAGGGAGAGGAAGGGAGTGGAGTGGAGAGCCTGCTGCCATGACCAGATGCCACTGGGGGAGAATTTTCAAGAACTATCTCGTCTCCAATTCTCTGCTCCAAGTTTTTTAAAAATGGGTTTTTCAAGTTCTATCCTGGATTTAAAAAGTGAGAAAAATGAGTGTGTGTGTGTGGGGGGGGAGGGCAACGAATGGAGTCCCGGGCGAGGGAAGCCCCGTCCTTGGGCCCTCTTCCATTGCTTGCCTCCCTTGAAGCCCTGCAGCGTCCAAGGAATAGGCCTGGCAGGAGAAGGAAGAGCAAGAGAACTATCCGAATCAAGGCGCCCTTGATTCCCTTGAGAAGCAGGGTCTCTCTTCCCATCTTTAACTGATGCTGGACAGAACTTCTGGTGCTGTGATGGAATGTGGACTGGATTCCCAGGAGGGAGGGGCTGCCTCCCAGCAGCAGTGGAGCTCGGTCACTTTGGCTGGCAGGAAGAGCATTAAAAAGGCTCCTTCCCAGCTATCCTTAAAGAGCTGCTTCCCTCTGGCAAGACTCTGTCTGCAGGCAGAGAACCAGAAGGGGAGCTACTCCAAAGGAACTTCCTGGGTCGTTCCTGCCACCTGCCAGGCACCTCCTGAGTCATGGCCTGCCCTGATGGGCCTTCCTCCTTCCAGCCTCGCCTTACCTCCAAAACTCTCCCCGTGATAAACTTCCCACAACGGTCGCACTGGATCCCAAATGTAGCATGATAGTCTCTTTCACAATAGGGAACGCCATCCCTGCAGGCAAGGAAGGACAACCTCCCTCAAGGCCAGCTCTCCGGACAGGCGGACCACCGGGGGCACAGTCAGAAGAGCACCCCACGTCCTTCCAGCGCAAACGGGTCCAAGGGCGACGGAAGACGATGCCTCACCTAACGGATATCTGGTAAACTCAAAACTTTCTGGCCTTTCAGGCCCCCACTGTCCTCCTCTCACCCTGCTACTCCCCAGGGTCTTTGAAGCGCCGTCCCTGTGGAGGCAGAGCAGTTCCCAAGGAGGCTGGACTTTCCCTTCTGAAGGGCTGCAGCTCGTTTTCCAAAAGAGTCCTAGACTCTCTGGGTTCCGGTTCCACCCACAGGACCTATTGCCCCGGCCCATCCTCCCCCTACTCCAGCTCCCATGCTCCAGCCCCCTCCCTGCTGTGGGGTCCAGAGGAACAGCCTCTGCTCTCCACCCACTGCCTAAGACAGGGAGCGTCCTGGGAGGCCATGCAGTGAAGCACCGGGCAGGGTGTGGTGTCCGTAGCCATGCGGCCCTTTAGAGGAGCGGCCAGCTCCCCACAAACCCCCACCTTCCCAATCCACCTTCCCCCCAGGTGACCGATGGGGCCTCTGACTTACTTGCTAATGTATTCCCCCGTGAGCAGCTTTCCACAAATCTTGCACTTAAAGCAGGTCAGGTGCCAATGCTTGTCCAACGCCACCAGAGACTGGCCATTCTTAATGTCGGAGCCGCAGTTCCCGCAACCTGCAAAGTCAAGGACAAACCCCCGGAAGCTGTACCTGCGCCTCCCCTCTGGCCTCTAGAGACCAGCCAAGACCGGCCGGGCAGCCCCACAGCTGGACCATTAAGAGCCCCTTTGCAAAATCTGCAGGTTGCCTGCAAGCACAACCGGAACTGCAATTTCAGGCCCACCTGGAGGCTTCAGGGTTGCCATCATTGCAGCCAATAAGCTAATCATATTGGTCATTAAGCACATGGTCATTAACTCAATCCATCTTTCCTCATTGGGCATTGCCTGTTAGATAACTTGCTGGGAAGGTTGCTAATCTCGATCACGTGACTGCATGGAAGGTGCAATCCGCCACAGCCTTGGAGACAGGCCATAAGTCAGGCCCTCTGGCCATTGTGACTGTGAACCACCATTAAACCAAAGGTCCTAAGCAGAGCACTGCTCTGCTCAGCCAGGGCTCTGCTTGGGGTTCAGCCAAGCCACTTCGTAGCCCCAAGGGAATGAACGCATTGTCCAACATCGCAGTGGTGCTGTGTGTCTGAAACTGCCCTCATGGCCCAACAGTAGCCACACCCAATGGGGCAGGGGCCAAATGAGCCACAAGGGGGGGGGAGGGCTCTCCCGAAGGGGCTGACCCAGAGAAGGCCTGCCCCGTGTCCTCTGGGTCTCTCTGGAGGGGGAGGGGTCTTCAGCTCAAAGAGGCAGGCTGGGTGGGGGTCCCATGGCAGGCACCAGCAGGCACCACTTCCTGCATCGTTTGCTTAACCTCCACCAGGGGGGTGCGGATGAGGCAAACGCCCAGAGAGGTTATTTCCCTTCGGCTGCTAAAAATAGCCACTTCTCAGTGGAACTCAAAAGCCGCGACTTACTTCGGAGGACTGGACAGCCAGCACCAGCAGGGGGCAGAGAACATTTCTGGCAGACGCACTCCTTCCCATTGAAAGTCACCCGGTCCCCGGGAGGAAACGGCTGCCTGCAGGAGGAGGCAGGAGCGACATCACTAAGTGGGCCTCCTGGCCCCCTTTCCCCTTCCGCCCCCACCCCTCTTCAGGTGCTTCTCCCCCCCCCTCCCCCACCCAGGGAAATCCTCTGCAAAAGGAACCATTTCCCTCCAGGGACTTTCCTGCAGGCCCTTTCTTGGCCACCCAAAGAATTCCTCCTCGTGGCTGCCCTTCAGATCAGACCAACATTTGAGCGTCTTTGCAGACACTCACCCACCGAAGGGCCGACGTTTACTTTCTGAAGGTACACATTTTGCACATCAGCTGGGAGAGCTCCCCATGGCCCTTCGCTGAGAATCTAAACACGGGCTGAACGCCTCCTGCTTAGCACCCACTTTCTCCAGAACTTTTCCCCATCTTATCCAAAGCAGGGATGGAAATCCACCCCACTCCCACCCACCTCCACCCAATAAGTGGCCTGGAGGACTGACACCCATCAGTCACAGGTGGGAAAGCGAAGCTTCTCCTCCTCCTCTGAGAACTGGGCAGTTCTGTAAGGCTGGGGCCCAAGTGGACACATTTTCAGAGGACAAGAGAGAGAAAAAGGGAGCATCTCAAAAAAGCTGACAAACAAGAGCAGAAAAAAAAGTTTCAGCCAAAGATCACCGAGACCTTCAGACCTTTTGCAATCTGGGAGGAAGAAGGGCGAGCGATCTGGAGAGACCTCGTCGTGGTCTCTGCCCAACCCCTTCTGCCCTCTCCTCTCTTTTTCTCCTGACCGTTGCAGGGGATTGATGGCTACACTCTGCTTGTTGAAAGTTTAACAAGGAGGCCCGGGGCTTCTGGCCTGGTTCTTTCCCTTCTTCTAGTGGGAGTGGGGGGCTCTGGGATTACAGGGACAAACAAATTTGTGTGTGTGTGTGTGTGTGTGTGTGCGCGCTAGTAAGGCCGTGGAGGCTCACAGCCCTGGGGAACCCAGTTGGGCTACTGGATGGAGGTTTTGGGCCATCAGGTTTTCCATCATCAGAGAATCTTAATGGAAGGAAAGCCAGTTCTTGGATGGAGCTCCAAGTTCTTCTCCGCTGCCCTGGACACCCTCCGGAGCAGCCCCAGGGGAAACCAGAGAGAACTGGGCCTGTTTTGCGGTTGCCCATAGCTCTCCCTTCCTTCCCCCCCCCCCGTCCCAGGTCTCCAGAGGAAAGAGGTGAGCCAAGAGCTTACCTGCAGAGCACACACACAAAACAGTTTGGGTGGTAGGTCTTGCCCAGGGCGGAGATCACCTCGCCCTCAATGAATTCATCACAGCTGAAGCAGCGGGTGCCGTAGAGCCGCTGGTAGTCCGACGTGCAAACGTAATCCCCTTGCCTGACGAAGAAGCCCCCCTGGGCCAAGTCGCAGCCGCACGCTGCAATCAAAGCAGACCGGGGGCTTAAGCAGGAGGCCTCCGTCTCTGAGGCCCAGCACCAGGCAGGATGAGCTACAGAGGAGGAATGGGCTGAATCTCGGACCATCTGGGGACCAAACCACGGGAGGACAGAGGAGGTTCAACGGAGGGTACAAATGAACCCCCGGCTCTTGCCAGAAGGGCTGGGAATCGTCACTTCCCCCATTCTCTCCCCATTGGCTTGGGGGAGGGGGTCTTCAGGTGGCCAGGACCAGCTGCCAGCATGTGTCAGTCAGGTGAAGAGCCTACCTGTGCCCTTCACAAGCGTTGGTTGGGCTAGAAGACCTAGAACAGGGGCCTCTCACTCATGTCCTCACGGTGGCATCACCTGGCACATCAGGACTTTCCCCCCTTCGCTAAACTGGGCCTGTGCCTGGCCAGCACGTGACACATCCGACCCGCAGCCGTGAGTTTAACAGCCTTGCCTAGAAGGTCCCTTCCAACTCTACATTCTGCAAGGTGGCAAGTTGGATGGCCCAGGCATCGATACCTTTTTTCACATTCGTATTTCATGATGATTTTAATTTAGGAGAAGTATTAATCGACAGCGTAAGCCCACGTACGTTATATGCCCTTCGCTGCACCAATAAATTGCAACTGCAATCCCAACAGCTGTGCCGGGAGCCAACTGAGCACCAGAGGCCTGGACAGGACCGGATGCTTTCCTCAAAAGCAGGAGAAGCAGCTGTGGGCTCTGCTCCTCACGCATTCAACACCAGGGTGGGCACCACAGAGGCGGAGTTTGCATTGGGGCAGCTGCTTTCACCACTGGTGCCACCACCACACAGGCACCTCTGGCTGAGCTAGCCTCAAGGCAGCCTCTTGCCTCCACAAGGCTTCCTCACCGGAGGGCCCCGGTAGGACAAAGCTTCAGGGAAGGCATGGATGGGAGGAAAACCTCCACTGACCCAGAAACCCCCAAGGCCTTCAAGGGGTAAGAGGTCTCGCCTCCTGGGTGCTCGGCTGGGGCTCATGGGGCCATCAATCCCTGAAGGGCTTCTCCTTCTCCCCACGGAAGTAGAGGTTCCTCCCCGGCGCCAGCAGTCAGAGGGACCAGCCGGCAATGAGTCCCGAGACACACACCTGGGCTGCATGAAGAGCTGCCTTGCCTGTTCTGAATGGGGGCCATGGCCTGCCCTGCCAAAGGGAGACCCTCTCCTTAAGGCGCCTCCCTTGTCCAAGCCAAAGCCAGCAGCCTGCATTGCACTCCCACCATGCCCCACCCACCCACCCACCCACCGTCAGCTCTTCTGCTCCAAAGGGCCCCCACCCCAGGCACTCACACTGAATGGGAAGCCTGGGAGAGGCACCAGGGCTTCGCAGGCCAGCCCCTGCCAGGGCACAGCTGCTGCTGCTGCTGTTCTCTGCAGTGCCCCTCCTGGTTGGCCCTCGGACAGCCGGGGGAAGGCGGTCACCCTTATGCCAGCTTTCATCACCAAGCAACTGTTCCCAGCCAAGCCCGGGAGCCTCCCTCTCGCCCTGCGCCAGGCTCTCCAGGGTGACATTCCGTTCTCTGGAGGACCCTATTTATAGACCTGTCCGGGGGGGGGATTTGCTCTGGGGGCCCCCAACCCCTCCCAAAATGGATGGATGGATGGATATGGGCCTTGGGCTCACGGTGAAGTTAAACCTCAACCCTGCAGTCTCCCCCCCATGGCCACCATCCTGAACACGTCGCTCGCCTTCCTTTCCAATCTGACCACCCTCCTTCCCCTGGAAGCACCCAGGGCCATTTCTCCCAAGCCCATCCCAAAGGTCAAAGGCCACAAAGAGGAGGTTACTCTTACCCTCATGGCCCAATTAGCCCCGCCCAGGTGAAAAAGAGAACCCAAGGCCTCGGGGGGGGGGTGTCTCTTAGAGGGGAAATGGGGGAAGTGCTGTTTCTAGGGGAAAGGAGGGGAGGGCAAAAAAGTTAAGATGGCAGCTGAATCCCCCTTCTTCTTCTTGTTGTTGTTACAGGTGATGCATGCAGGAATCACACCCTCACAGCCAACCTCTGGATGCTTTTGACCCAAACCCATGCAAACCCCCCCCCCCCCCCCCCCCCGACTACACACTGGCCACACGAGGCCTCCAGGCATTATTTTGATCCTTATTTCAGAACAGAGGCTTAGAGTTGAATTATACCCCAGAGCTGAAACTTAACTGGGGGAAACACAATTTGCTCGTGGAAAAATAGGACAGTCCAATTAGGGTGGGGCGAGTTTGTGCCGCTGGATTTTGATGACCCACTCTAATTGAATTGCCCTCCTTTCCCCAGAATGCAAATTTCAGCAAAACGTGCAAAAGTGCAAATTTCAGGGTGCAACCTCTGGCCGCCCTGTGGCAAAACGACAGAAAGGCTCACAGCGTTCAGTTCAACTTCCCCACCACGCAAGTCACGGCACGTACCTTTGCAGACGAAACACTTAATATGGAAGTACTTCTTCTGCACTCTGAGCACTTCTCCTTTGCACGGACTCCCACAGTTGTGGCAAAGGATGGCGGCTCCAGAGGGCGCCTCCAAATGGCTGTGCACAGCCTGTCGCTGGGAAGCTGTGGGAAAGGGAAACTGCCTAGATCAGAGGGTGGAAGCGGGTGGAAGAGGCTTCCATCTTCCCTGCTTTCGCCCTTCTGCCGAAAGGAGGCGGCTGTGCTCGTGTCAGTACAGGGCTCTCCAACTGGTGGACTTCAACTCCCAGAATTCCCCAGTCAGCAAAAACCTTCCCTTGTTGGTTCTTGCTGGCTGGGGAATTCTGGGAGTTGTTTATGCTTGAAAATAGGGCAAAAAGAGAGAGGAGAATTTAGGGAGCACAGACCACTCACTGACTCAACCCCCCGAGAGACTCAAGTAAACCATAAAATGATCCACAAAAACAAAGGAGAGGGACCGTTTCTGAAATGTTGAGAGATAAGATTGAGAGGACTTTGCACAAAGTTCATTTCCCACAGTACTTTCTTTAACTCAATAGTTGTCATCAGATAATTTATTTCTTTTTATGATCCAGTAATCTTTTTATCGGGGTGGGGTAGGGTCAGGGCAACTGAATGGATCTGAGCACTTATTGGCCGGATGCCCTCTCTGACGCCCACGTGGAGTTCACAGAATATTTTTTTTTTCTTTGCCCCCAGAGAGAAAAACATCAGTTGCTGCCAGGATTGAATTCTCAACCTCCCGACTGGGAGGTGAACATCTTCCCCTTTAGGCCACCTCTAGTTATCATCAGATAAATTATCGTAAACGAATTAAGATCAACGAGATCATTTGCTACAGGGTGTGTAAAGTAAGGAATTTTATATGGAATTAAAAAAGTGCAAAAAATGTGACTAGGAAAGAATTCCAGCAGTGGCTACGGATCAAACCCAACTCCAAGTCAAGATTCAATTTTTGTGCTCCACTCTGGCGATATGATGGGCCAGAAGCCCCTCTCTACTCGTCCCCTGTGAATATGGAGGTTCAGATATCAGGCTACTCGCTCATGAACGTGCTCACACGCCCGGCAAGTTGCCTTCCTAGTCAAGCTGGATCCTGACTGATGCTTGGCCTGCGTCTCTCCTACCTATCCAGCCCTTAATCGGGTTGCTGCCCTCCTTGGATGCAAATGCTGTGGATTCAGGCCCAGCAGGAGCCTGGGGAGAGGATGTTCTTCTCCTGGGCTAAAAGGACACTGGTTATTACGCAGCAGAAGGTCACTTTAAAGAGAACAGAAATACTCAAAAATAATTACCTTGGAGACTCAGCCTGCGTTTCAGAAAATGCCAGCAGATGGTTCCTTACGCAGCAGCATTTGAGGAAAAGTTCTGTTGGTTAAGAAACATGTAGACAAGGAAAGTTTCCCTTCTAACTAGGCTACTAGAGGAAGAGAGGCAAGCTGGTGAGAAGGAAGCAAGCAGGAGACAGAGGAATGGAAAGGCCCTCTGGCCCTTACATAAACGGAGTCCTTCGGGTAACAAGAGACCGGCTGAAAGCCAAGACACCTGGATGGACAGAGGCAGGTGGTTCTCCCCTTGATTTACCTCCCACCAGTGACCTTCGTGGTCCAAGCAGAGCAGAAGAGGACATTCCTCCTTCATCCCCACCCTCATGTTCTTGGCACCTGGAGCTCATTTCAGGGTCAGAGTATCAGCCAACAATGGCTTTTGGGCTCCCGTCCTGCAGACCGAGGCGCCTTGCTTTTGTCAATCCAGAACTTGGCCTGCTTGGCATCAATGCGCTCCCCTCTTCACAGTCATTCATTCATTCATTCTTTCTGAGAGAACTGAATAGTACCTTTGTCTCTCCTAAAATGAGCACAATCTTGAGCTCGGTCACACCAAAGATGGTAGCCAAAAATCAACAAGAGGCTGGCAGCCCCTTTGCCGACTTCTATTGAAAGGCAGAAGCTTTCGTTCTGGCTGGCCCTCTAGTGATGTGTAAATAATTGACCAGACAAAACCTATTCAGCCATGGTTTCCTGCTGATTGATGCAATGATGTCCACTTGTAGAGCGTCCTCAGCTCAGTCTGAGTCCAGGTGGCCAGATCTGGTGGATTCAACTTTAACTCAATTCATCCTCTAGGAAGGAGTGAAGCCCTCTGCCCAGCCTCTTGACTGCCGTCCAGTCTTTGTTGGACTGGCACTTATTTTACTCGTTCGGTTCTTGTGACCGTCTCTGGTCAAGTCTGTGGTGCCTCCAGGAGCCCCCCAACTCTAGTTCTCTGGTTCCTGTTCCCAGCTTCCTTGATCAATCTTCCCTTTGGAAATTTGGCCTCTTCAAGGATGAGGACAGGATGAGCCTCCAGGCACTCTAACCTCAATGTCTGTTTCTATTGAGGAGGTAACTTCTTTCTTCATCTCTTTCAGTCTCCAAAATCCCAAGAGGCTTTTCACCTGGATTCCTTTATTCAGAAGCTCTCCAAATCTCCTCCCTCTTTTGGTCATCCTTGCATATAACTCTGTGCTTAGCTTCAGGCCTCAAGTGGGCTGGGCGAAGGGGCCTCGCTCCAAGTTAGGTGGGTGGCTGTGGATTTTCTTAGCTGCTTTTTTTCATGTGAATCTGTTTTTATTTGCATAATAAAATAATTGGTCTCCTGCTCAGAGTTGTCATTAAGATGAGCAGCTAAATGAATGGATTACTTTGGTTGCCACAATGTAAAAAAGAGGTTGAGACTCCAGAAAGAGGGCAGAGAAGAGCAACAAAGAGGATTGGAGACTAAAAACATACAAAGAACGGTTGCTGGAACTGGGCATGGCAACTTTAATGAAACGAAGAGTTAAGGGGGGGCATGATAAGAAATGTTTCAATATCTGAGGGGTTGCCACAAGGAAGATGCGGTTAGGCAAAGCAATTGAAAGTTACCAAATTTGCAGATGATACTAAGCTGGCAGGAATCGCTAATACCCAAGAAGATAGGCTCAAGAGCCAGATGGATCTTGACAGACAAGAACACTGGGCCGTATCTAATAAAATGAAATTCAATGTAGAGAAAAGTAAAGTCATACACTTAGGCAAGAAAAACTCAAAGTACACATATAGACTGGGTGAAACCAGGCTCAATAGCAGGAACTGTGAGAGGGATCTTGGAATCTTAGTAAACAACCAATTAAATATGAGCCAGCAGTGTGCAGCCGCCGCCAAAAGAGCTAATACAATCCTAAGTTGTATTAACAGAGGGATACAATCAAGATCAAGTGAGGTACTAATACCACTCTATAAAGCCTTAGTAAGACCACACGTAGAGTACTGCATCCAGTTTTGGTCACCACATTATAAAAAAGATGTTGAGACTCTAACAAAAGTACAGAAAAGAGCAACCAGGATGATTAGGAGACTGGAGGCTGAAACATACAACAAACGGTTGCAGGAACTGGGCTGGGCTAGTCCAATGAAGAGAAAGACCAGGGGAGACAGGATAGCGGCCTTCCAATATTGGAGGGGCTGCCACAGAGAGGATGAAGGGGTCAAGCTATTTTCTAAAGCACCTGCAGGCCAGATAAGGAATAATGGATGGTAACTGATCAAGGAGAGATTCAACCTGGAAATAAGGAGAAACTTTCTGACAGTGAGAACAATCAACCAATGGAACAGAAGTTGCCTTCGGAAGTTGTGGGAGCTTCATCACTTGAGACTTTCAAGAATAGATTGGACTGCCATTTGTCAGAAATGGTGTAGTCTCCCACTTGGGCAGGGGTTGGAATAGATGTCCTCTAAGGTCCCTTCCAACTCTGATTATCTGTTATCTGTCTGTTATGATCTGAAACTCATCAAGGAGAGAAGCAGCCTAGAACTCAGGAGGAATTTCCTGACAGTTAGAACAAGTAACCAGTGGAACAAGTTGCCTCCAGAAGTTGTGAATGTTCCAACACTGGAAATTTTCAAGAAGAGTCTGGACAACCATTGGTTTGAAATGCTACAGGGTTTCCTGCCTGAGCAGGGGGTTGGACTAGAAGACCTCCAGGGTCCCTTCCAACTCTGTTATTCCGTTAAATCAATGAATAAATCAATAAAACAAACCACGGCATTATCTCCCTCTCATTCTTCCAAGGTCTTTGTGTCCAGATCTGGAACTTCCGTGCCTCTGGCTGCCACTGGCATTTCCACCCCAGCAGAAGGGATGGTTTCATCAGAGTCCTCGCCAGTTCCTGGGCCTCGTGCAATGCCAGACCTCTGCCCTGTGAGTCTCCTCTGGGAGACCCGCCTTTGCCTTTCTCCAGGCAGGAAGACCCTCAAGGCCCCAAGCGCTCGGCCTTTGTGGCTTCTTTCCCAAACGGACAACTTTTGAGCATTTCCCCAGGCCCCTGGATCTTATGTCCATGAAGCTGACTGGTATGGGGCCCTCATGCGGGAGGGGAGGCGGGTTAGGTTTTGGCAATCGTCTGCCCAGTACAAGAGGCAGGCAGGAGGGAACGGCGGAGGGAGAATTGCCCGCTGGGGGAATCTGGTCTCTCTGTTGGCTCTGGCTCCCCTCAGCTTGCCTTTTCATCCACTGAGAGGCTGGTGGTGCACGGGGTGGGGTGGGGGGGAATCCTGGGCGCCAGTTGCAGGTCCAGTCCTGACACCTTCTGCCATTAAAGGAACCTGAGAAGGAGAAGCTCTCCTCAGCAGAGACATTGGGGGTGGGAGGAAACTAGCAGCGGGCCAAGCAGAAGGAAACCAGGCACAGCGTGTGGAGACCTTCCTCTCCAAGGTTCCCTTGGAGCAAAGGCCTCCAAGCGCTCAGCTCCTGCCCAGAGGGGCTTACTTTGGTCCAGGCAGGAGGCCGGACAACTGCGTAAACCCCATGAATCAACCCCCTTCCCCACCTGCCCTCCCCCTTCGGAAGGCAAATGGCTCAAACCCCTGAGGAGATTCTGAACCACTTGCCCCCTTCCCTTCCCCTCCTCTTCTCTTGCCCGGCTCCTTTCCAGGGGGCCCCTAGGTCTGCTCAAAGCTACGGGAGCCTCTCCTTTCCTTTGGGCATCCCCTCTTCCAGGCCTGGTGCTGCTTCTCTGGGCCTTCAGGCCAGATCCTAACCCCATTCAAGCGGAGGGGGCCCTTTTCACATTGGGAAAGAAGGCCTGGGAGAGGCGTCCTGCGGCCCTCTGCCCCACCAGGCCGAGGAATCGCCTTCAGCCAAGCGCCTCTCTCTGCCGACCCCCAAGGAGATACCCCCCCTCCCCGGCTCTCCCCTCCCGCCCTCCCGCCCAGGGAGCCCTCTTGGCTGCAGCCAGAACGAGGGGCGGCTGCTGGAAGGCAGCGCAGGGCCTTGGCCTGGGCCATGGGGGGGGGGGGTGTCCTCCCGGGAGCAGAAGGCGGCCTTCGCTTTCCATTCTCCCGGTCAGGTTATCGGTCAGGGAAAAAGCTCCGGCGGCGCCCGCTTTCCCGCTGCTGCTGTTGCTGCTATTAGCGGCCATTCCCGGCGCGGCGTTTGCTGTCGCCAAGCAGCCCGCAGCGGCAACGGGGCTCCAGGTGAGGCGCCTCACAACTTCGCTCTCTCAGGCCGAGGACCGCTCCGTCCTGAGGGATGCCGGGAATTGTAGTCCAGGAGCCGATGGAGGGCCACAGAAGCCTCGCGTCCGCAAGACGGAGTCCCTCCCGGGCCGGGGATGGAGCTGCGGCGCTGGCCGGAGGGAAACGCCAAGTGGGGCGCCGGTTGCGGCCAGGGAGGGCGGGCGCCGCGCCGCAGAAGAACAGCCGGGCTTCCCATACGCTACGACACCTGCTCCCCGCAACGCCCCGCCGGGAAGCGGCGCCCGGATAGACTCGCCTCCTCGCGGAGCCTCCCGAGCCCGGCCCGGTTCCATGGGGTGTGGGGAGGGGCAGCGGCCGGCGAGGGGAGCGGGGCGCACCGGAGAGGCTGAGGACGCCTCGCTTTCCCGGGGCCCCGGCGCTGCCGCTACCCCCGCGCCCGTCCTGACCCAGGACGGGCGCGGGCGGCGGGGGACGCCCTACCTGTCTTCCCGAAGGGGCGGCGGCAGGGAACCGCAGTGGGACGTGGCAGCCCGCCCAGCGCCTACCTGCCGTGCCCGAGCTCATCCTGCCCGGCTTGGGCCGCGCCGGGGTTGCCCCTTTCGCCGGCCGGCGGGGCGCTCATCCCCCGGGCAACCTGTTGCTCGGCGGCGGCGGCGGCTCCTCTGCGGAGCTCCTGCGGGCTCCCGCCTCCTCCCTGCGGCTGGCCAGCCGGGCGCGCCGCGGCGCTTGTGCGCGGCTGCGGCTCCTCCGCGCTGTCGATCTCCGGCGCAGAAGGTGGGGCGAGCGGGCAGGCGGGCGGCGGCGGCGGCGGCGGCGGCGGCGGGGCAAGGCGGGTCCGTGACAGCAGTCAGCCGCGGTACACGCTCCGCCAAACACCGGCGCTTCTGCGGAGCTTCTGGGCTGGGCGCCAGCTGGACCCGCCACAGACTGGAGCCCTCCCCCCCCCCCCCCCCCGGGCCCCCCGGGGGCCCCCCCCCACCCGGGGGCCCCCCCCCCCCCCCCCCGCTGACCCAGGCACAGAGCCGCGCCTGCCTGGCGGGGAAGGTCCGGGGCCCGGCGGGGCCAGGGGAGCCCCAGTCTGGGTCTGTGAGGGGGGACATTGCGGTGCCCTCCCCCCCGTCCCGGGAGAAAGACCGCGCGTGGCTGGAAGGGGCGGCGGGGAAGCTCCCCGCGGGCTTCGCAGGGCGGGCGGGGCTCTGGGCGCAAGGGCTGTCGCGCGTCTCCTGAGGGGCCGCCAGGCGGGCTCTGTGAGGCGGACTGTGGGCAGCGCGGTCCGGGTTGAGAGCGGAGGCGGCTTTCGAAAGGCTCTTTGCCGGGCTCAGCAGAGATCGCGGACGGGGAGAAACCGAGAGCGGCCCCACCAGCCGCCCCCGGCCCGGGTCTCCAGGCTGCTCCGGCCCTCGGGGGAGACCCACTCCCGCGGAAACGACCGCGTGGGGCGCTCTCGCCCCCCCGCCCCCGCAAAAAAACGAGGGTGGAAGTAGGCCCGGATGCCTCGTTGGAGTTGCGAAGCCCCTCCGAAGAGACCCGGCGTCTCTCCCTCCCTGCCGCTCTGCTGCCCTCGGGGTTTTAGTGGCCTGGAGGGGTTGGGCCCGCCTGTCCCAGAGGTTGGGGGCTGGTTTGGGATTCCCCCCTCCTGGCACCTGTGGGTGGGTGGGGGACTCAACCACCTGGGACCTCAGTCCTGGTTGATGGTTAGTATTTTCTTTTATGCAAATAATACAGAAACTCATCAAAAGGAAGAAAACCGCAGGTCTTAATATCCATGGGAACTACCACAGCAGTAAAGCTGTTCTTATTATTATTTTCCCATAATTTATATCATAAAAATAGTAGTCCTTGACTTACAGCTATTCATTTAGCCACCATTTGAAGTTGTGACATTACATCCCCTCAGTGATGTTACCCCATTTTGAGACTGGGGCATCTGGGCTGCGTGTGGGGGGGGCATTTCCATAATCATGGGGCTAACTGCATTACATGACAGTTTTGTCAAAAATCCGGGTTGTTTTGTTTTGTTTTTTTCAGCAAAACTGGCTTATAAGGAACCCTTGGTTCACTTAATGACTCTGGCCTTTTGCTTTAACAATTATGGTGGTTGCTTTACAACCACCTCAAAAAAGGTTGTAAAATCGGATTGGTGGCTGATTCGATTCAGGAGTTATGACCGATGTGCATTATGTTCACAATCCGAGGACTCCTCCGAGTTGCAGAATGGAATTCGATGCGTTCCTCCTGTGTTTCTTCACCCAGGCAGAGGATTTCAACTTCCCAAATTCCAGGAACTGAAGTCCAGAGTCTGAAAGTCACCAAGGTTGAGAAACTTTCCTACATAAATGCAAAAAGAATAATAAATAGTCTAGTGGAGGCCACACTTCATCCCAATTCAAAAGGCCAGATAAAAATCCAATTGAAACATATCCAACCCTTTCAATAGTCAAGCACCACACTTCTTATTGCAGGGGGAAAAAAAGAATAGTTTCCCATTTGCTAAATTAATGTTCCTAGTGTCTTAATTATTTTTCATGTAGCACTCAAAGGTCTAAAGGGCGGCAAGTCATTCCTTGAAGGATTCATGCACTTCATTTTTTGGCCTGAGAAGTCTAGAGCCCCCTCAAACGTCCCCTCAAAGCCCTCCTCCACCATTTTTACACATACCATAAAAAATTCAGTCTTGTGAGATCCATCGGGACCCTTTGACCCCTCACCCACCCTGACCGGTTCCTGTAAATGACGACATTATGTTCCTTAAATGAACTTGCTCACCAAATTAAACAAGAAAGGAAAAAAAAGTAGAAATAAATCCCCTTTTACAACTCTCGTCCCTTAAGTACTTTGGGATAGAGTTGGGCGACTGGATGGAGCTGAGCACTTACGGGCTGGATGCCCTTCCTGACACCACGTGGACTTGATAGCAGATTTCTTTCTTTGTGCCTGGGGGGGGGGAGAGAAATACCTGCCTCTACCTAGGATTTGAACTCTCAAACCTTCCCAACGAGAGGCTATCAGTTTCATCCCTAGGCCACCACGCCGCTCCAAAGAAGGTAGAAATGGAATATTTAAAATTAACAGGCAGCTGAATTCTTGCTGAGAAAAGCCCCAAATCCAAATTTCGGCTTTGTCATCAGCTGGATTTTCTTATTCCGTTCCTGGGGCTTTCCTTGAGTTCCAGGTTAAAGTCAAAAATGGCAGAATGGCAGAGCCATAACCACAGAATTGAAACCTGGTCTCTGTTTTCGGGGAGTGGTCTAATTTCATGAAACACTTTATGAAAGAAATCAATTCAAATCAATATAAAAAGTGAGAAAAAAGGCAGAAGAAACCAAAGAGAAAGCTAAATAGGCAAGAAAAGGGAACAAGAAACAAAGTATTTGTCTTCTCACCTTCCCTTGCAAATCCCTTTGGCGCCAACGGAGCTGGGCTTTCACTGGTTTCCCCCCCCCGGGAGGAATCCTTTGGTGCCGGTTTTCCATCTTGGGTCAGGGCCAGGACCATAAAGGGAAGCCACAGTTAACCTGTCAAATTTGCCCCATCCTCACAGCTATAAGGGAGGAGTAGCAGAGGGAACACGGCTCCCTCTTCCATCCTCCCTATGGGAGGAGGATTCACACCCAGAGATGCCTTGGCTCATCAACCACTTCTGCTTCTCAGAGGAGCCCTCAGAACGGGTGGGCCAGAGAAGGCCGGGAAAAGAGCTGTGGGAAGCTGTGCAGGGGTTGAATCCAGGGAAATGCTGAGCTTGGTCCAGGAAGAAAATGCAGGGGGTGCCAGGACTGGCCTTTCCGAGGTCCCCGCCTGGCCCTTTAAATCAAGACTTCCTGCCCTCTATTGGCTGAAACCACCCATAACCCCTTTTTCTGCTCTTAAATTGCTCTACTTACTCCCCCAGCTCTGGATTTCATTATCCCTCCCTCCTGGAAGGTTCCTGCTTTGTTTCTGGGCTGGGCTGGGCTGGGGGTTCAAGTGGTACAACTGCCAACGGCCCCAAAAGAGACATTCAACTCTTTCAAGGTAAGAGGCTCCCGGTGCTTCTCAGCCTCTCTCTCAGGTGTGGTTGAGTTCACGCTTTTCCTGACTGCGGATTTGTTTTACAAATTGTAGCTATTGTGACCTAGAAGTTGAGGTGGGGTTTTTTGTGTGTTTTTTTTTTCCTTCCCTGTTTTGAAATTATTTTTACTTTGTGGCATCTTTCTGCTAGGAAAATAAAATACAGAGGAATTAAAACAAGCTGACATTGGTGGACAAATTAAAGAAATATTTCCGTTATACTTTTTTATCATTTTGGAGGCAAAAGCCTTAAACTTGGTGATTAAATTATGTTTTACCTGCTTTTCTAATTCAAACAATTGTGTATTGGTGAAGAACAGGGACAAAAATGTGGCCATCCAGCCCATAAGCATGATAGTTCTGGGTGGACCTGCATTCTAATTCTGGTTGATTTGTAGCAATGCCAGCCCACTGCTTTCCTTCAGGTGTGGCTCTTGTGAGTTTCTGATCCTTGGGTATTGTTCATTTGATTGTGCAGAGAGTCTCCCAAATTTTTACTAAGCAAAAAAAAAGTACATTTTCTTGCTACCTTATGTTAGGCTGGAAAGATTTGTGAACTGTCAGAACGACAGTTTATAAAATGACACAGGGAGCTTCTTACTACCAAATGAGAAAGATTAAAAACACTGCTTTGAATGCCAATGCAGTTAAACATGAGCTAATACTGATGACTCCTTGTGCTTGTAACCGCTGTACCCAAAGCAAAATTGGGTTTGCTAATTAAATTGGCCTGCTGGGACCATAAACCCCGGTCAACCACTTTGATTTGGCTCCATGGTACCCAACTGACTGGCTCTGAGCCACCACCACATAGATTCATTCCTCTGAGATGCTCCATTCCCATCCAGGCCAAGGCAGCCGTGGCTGCTAGGATCGAGTCGGTGGGTTGCAACTCTGCCTCCCAAGTAAAGGACTTTGCATTCGCCTCCGGTAAACTTCAGCCTGTGCTCCTGGGCCTGCTTCTCTAACCCACTCACAACGTCCACTTCTGCCTCTGTCCTCTGTCTGGGGAATGAGCCGAACTCTCCATCGTCTGAGCTACCAACGGAGGAGCAGTGGCCTCCCTTGTGGCACAAAGATCCACCTCTCCCTCCACCTGCTGGGGGTCTCAGAGGAGGCTTTTGGAGCAGCCAGGATCTGCCTCACAGACCTGCTTTCTGGCACCTATCTCTCCCCAGTTTGCTAGTGAGTGTCGAGTGGCTCCTCCTTTCTTCTGCAGAATAATGTACAATCTCCATGTCTGAATGGAGAAGGAGAGCCCTAATGGACTCTGTCCCAAAGCACGTCCACCGCCAAAGTTTGTACAGAGGTGCAACTCAAATGCTCTCCAAGGGCTACTCTTCTGAAGTAGAGAGCAAGGAGCTGCATTTTAACAGGAGGAGGAGGAGCAGCAGCAGCAGGAGGAGGAGAGCCACAATCCACTCCAACCCCGGCACCATTTGGATGTGCTTCAGAAGGTGGTGTAGAAACTGGAAAGGAACAGGCCAAGTGGACAGCGTAATACAGCAGGAAAGGGGCCAGTCCCTGCAGGAAACAATGAGAGGAAGTGCTGTAGTCCCATCACCCCAACAGTCCTGGATCCACAGCTTCCTGTCAGAGAAATTCTAAACATCAGATCCACCGAAAAGGAATCTGGGAAGGGAGGGTATCATGTTTTGTGTTTTCATGTGCAGGAAAATCAAATTGTGCACCATCGAAGGATCTAATAAAAAAGGTCTATTTAAAAAACCCGCGATAGGACTTTTCCATTCCAGAAGTGCTTTTCAAATTAAGACGGATTTAGAACTCCATCCACATCAAAAACAGGGGAAGCCATGGACAAGTTGGGCTTCTTCATAGCTGCTCGTGATCTCTTGGTCTTGAGGTCAACCTCCGTGCTTGGTGGCCGCTCTCGGGGAGCATCGCAAGAGACTCTTTAGACAGTTAGGGTTGAATTTACAGCCGGCTCAGAAGTTGCCTCTCCGCTCGCTGGTGGGGACCCTCTTGATCCTCTTGCTGCACCAGCGGCTGCCTGCCTGGTCTCGGAAGGCCTCCCCGGCTGGTATCCAGGAGGGCTGAGACCTGAGGCTGGGAAGAAAAGGGGGGAATTATTTGAGGTCTTGGGGTTCTAGGGGGAAAGAGGTTCTGGATCCAGGAGTTTCGCTAGTAAGACTTTGAAGCTGTGAAGATTAACGGAGCCTGTTAAAGGTCAACCTGCTGAGTTTGCAAAAAGGGCCGATTAGCCCACAGCCAACAGGAAAAGAAAGAACGTGTGTGTGTGTGTGTGTGTGTGTGTGTGTGTGTGTGTGTGTGAGAGAGAGAGAGAGGGGGGGGGGACGAGCTGGGAGCCTGAACAGGAAGGGAAGGATCAGCACTTTTGGAGTGGCAAAGCAAAAATCTGGTAGGGAGCAAGACGAGAAGGAGGTAGGCACCCGCTAAATTGGCCCTTTGGGTGTTTCTGGTTTTATTTCATATCCTGGACAACGAGCAAGACTTTAGGGACGATCCTGAGCAAGGAGGGGAGAGTAGCCTCTCGCAGGGAGGCCAGGAAGGCTGCAGGCGCAGCTGCCTTGCTCTTGGACCCCGGGGGGGGGGCAGGGCCATGGGGGGGAGAGGGGCCCTGCAGCTGCACCAGGCCTCTCCCAAAGCCCCCCCATTTGAGTGGGTGGGTGGGGCCTTTTTGCAAAGAGGGGAGGGGCCTTGGCCACCTTCCCTGTCCTTTCCTCCCAGCTGGCCTTCAAGATGCCCCTGGCAAGGCTGAGGCCGGAGCATCGGCTGGATCAGATCATGCGGGCATCTTGGAGGCATGAAACTGCCCGTCTCCACCTGGCAACCACCCCGCTGGGCTAGCATCCTTCCCAAGGCAGCCAACGGGCAAGAAGGAAGCTGGGTCTGTGCTGGGCCCGGCTGAGAAGGCCCCCTCCCTCCCAACTCTGTCCGCAGCAGCTGCCGATGTCTGGCTGCTCTGGGAGAATCTCCTGAGCCCCAGCAGTTCTCCCTCCTTCCCAGAAGGTCAATCCAGAGGCAGCCTCGGCCCACACTGTCCTCAAGCCTCAGGCCCTACCTTCCAGCAGGGCCGGTGCCCAGGTTGGCTCCTTCATCAGAGAGAAACGGAGACCTGTCCAGGGGGATCTGGCAGAACCGCTAAAGGGGAGTGAAGGAGCTGAACTCCCTTCCCGGTTTAGTTGATGGATTTTAGACTCTCCAAAAACACCTCAGGTGCAGCAGTGACCTCCTCCTCCTCCTCCTCTTAGTCCTGACAACTGATGAGGCAGCTGGGGGTGAAGTGGGGCTGGGAAGGAAGGCCAAGGCCCACCCGGTGTAGGGGTTGCCATGGAGACCTTGGGCGATCAGATGTTTCTGCTGTCCACCTAGAAACCATGGAGCCCTCGGGAGCAGCAGCAGCAGAAGAAGAAGCTGAGAGGAGCCCTGAAGCTGCCACATCTGACATCGTCCCCCAGGAAGAGCCTTTCCTCGGCCCTCCCCTCGGCCCCGGAGCAGGGCAGGCCCCGCATTGGGGAGAAGGAGAACCTGAGCTCCTGGGACAGCCGGATCCTGGCCAGTTGGCTCCACCAGCCCCCTCAAAGGCCCTGCCATCTCCAGCTGGGAAGAAGGGAGCTATATGGCAACAGCCGCAGAAAGGTAACACACACACAGCCACCACACTTCTCCCTCCCCCCCTCATTTTCCAACTTTCCTTTGACTTTTTCCTGGGTTTCTTCTCTGGACTGCAAAGACCAGGCTGAACTTTGGGGTTGCTCCCTCCATGCCTCCCTTCCCCTAATAAAATCCCTGGCTGGCCAGAGTGGAAGTTTGTGGTCTCATTTTCTGACACTGAATAAGCATTCACAAGTTTGAGATGCTTTTGTGATTCAGCAAACCACCATCTGCTGAATGAGAATCTGTCCCAGGCTGCACAATTCCCCATGGCTTGCAGCAAAGAAAGGTGGCTAAAGCTACACATAAAATCAAGTAAAAATAACATATGGATAAATACTTTTATCCTATGCGACGGGAATGGTGCCCAAATGTTTATTAACGTTTGTGCTTTATTTTGGGGTTGATTCCCTGTCTTTCTACCCTGGAAGCACTCAAGGCTCCCAATGAGATTTATGACAAAAGGAGAATATTGAATTAAATAGGCAAAAGAGAATAAATTCTGCAGCAGGGATTAACTTCCTCCAAGGATGGAAAAGGGAAGCTCGAACCTGCAGGAGGGGGTCAGGCAGCCCTCTGGGAGGTGTGGGAATGTTATTCAGAGCTTGGGGGGGGGAAAGGTCCTTATCCCTCTTGCTGGGCAGCATGGACCCAGCCTCAGCCATGCTTGGTCCCTTGGAGGAGGAGGAGATGGAGGAAAGTGATGGCCGGGAGCTGGCCGGGATGCTTCCCCAAGTGGCTTCCTTGACTGGGGCCCAGTCTCCTCTGGTCTGGCCATGAACCTGCTGGTGGCTTTTCTTCTTTTCTCATGCCCTCTCCCTCACCGGGGGACCCTTCTCCTCAGTGGGGGGATTCAAAATGTTTTTATTCCCAGTTCTATGGGCATGGCTTGGTGAGTGTGGCAGGGGAAGGATATACTGCAAAATCTCCCTTCCCTGCCCACCCCACTAACCTGCTTTCCAGCTCCATTCTCCTGGGCAAGGGCAAGCAAAGGAGAGCCAGCCGATCAGCTGGGACTCAATGGGAGGCAGAGAATAGATGGAGGGCATGGCCAGTCAGAGGCGGTATTTGCCAGTTCTCCCAACTTCTCAAAATTTCCACGACCGGTCCTGGAGAACCAGTCAGAGCCGGTCAGAATCCCACCTCTGCTCCTCCTGATCTCCTTTGCAGAGGAGATTCGACTGGATGACTCGTTTCAGGAAAAATAGTGGTGATTTCACTTGCTTGTTTTCTGACGTTTTGCAATGCAAAGTGACATTTCCTTGCTTGCACCGGAGCCCCACAACTGCCCCAAAGAAGAAGAGATGTTTTGGAAAGCACCACTGCCCTCAACGGGGGAAGGGGGAGAGGGGGAGAGAGCAAAAAGAAAAGCAGATGGCTGTTTCTGGGGACGTTTCCACCACCCATCACCCTGCCTTTCCCAGCTCTCTTTCTGAAGGTGACCCTGGCCAGACGGACGACGGGCCTTACCGATCCTCAGCTGCAGGCATATCTGCAGGGAAGACTCCGTCTCCTGGAGAACGACAGCCAACAGGCCGTGGCGGTTCTTAGTGTAAGTTTGTGAAGGCGGGGTCATGGGGGTCGGTCTTTGTCCTATCATGGATCCAGGGGCTCCTCCACCTGGTTCCCAGGGTGAGGGCGAGGAGCAGAGACACCTCTGCCACGGTTTTCCTCCTTGGGACAGGCGGTGCCCCGGTGGCCTTTTCTGCCATGAAGACCCCGAAGGTTCTCCTGAAGGGGGGCAGCTGCAGGCGGGGGGGGGGGGGCAGTGGAGGCCCTTTCCGCTTCCCCTTTGTGGGGGCTTGGCAAGAGCGACAGGGGAACCCTTCGGGGAAACCCCTGGAGCCAAGGACCCTCTCCAAATTTGGGGTCCTGGAACCTTTGGCTGTGAGATCAGTGGCTGTGGACCTTCTGAACGGTGAGCCTCCCTGCTTTCTTCTTGGCCTCCCCAGATCCCCTCTTCTCTCTTCTCTCCCCAAGAGAATTAGAGGAGGTTTTGTTGTCCCACAAGATTCTGTGGAGAACCTTATGTGGAGGTTGGTCTCCGTTTCTACACATGGGCCATAACCCATTCAGAAAATAAACAGAATAATTTTTTAACGTATCACATAATGGAGTAATGATTACTAAACTTAAATATTTTTAAGAAGAGATGTAACCAGGCCAGTGAAAGGCAGGAATTAGCTGCATCAGTCTTATTTCCACTTTTTTTTTTTTTTTTAAAGTTTTTATTAATTTTCTACAAACAGACAAACATACAAAACATTAAAAACATCTACTCTCATATATACTTCCGGTGTATCGGTTGGTTCATCAGTTTTGTGCATTCATTTTATAGTGTCAATTACAATTATATTGCATAACCACTCATATTGTCAATCCATATTCTAATATTACTAAAAAAAAATAAAAATAAAAAAAACTTTTTCTGACTATACCTTTAATCATTCATGCTTTGCGAGATAACAATACTTCAAACAGTTTATTCTATAATTTATCGTATAATCATAACAAATCAATCCTAAAAACTCTTCATATATATAATATTAATGCTCTATTATTGTATTTTATCATCTAACCATTGATAAAAAAAAACCCCAAATTGCATAAAATTGTTTATCTTCTTGTTCTCTAATTTCAAATGTCAATCTACTCATCTCAGCACATTCCAATATTTTCTTAATAATTTCTTCCTGCAATGGTATTTTCTCATTCTTCCAGTTTTTAGCAAATACAATCCTAGCCGCTGTTAATACATTTACAATCAAATATTTCAAGTCTTTATTATATATATCAGGTAAAATTCCCAATAAAAAGATCTCTGGTTTCAAGTCTATGTGTTTCTTTGTCATTTTTTCCAACCACATGTGAATTTTAGTCCAATATTTTCTAGCATTCTCACAAGTCCACCACATATGATAGTATGAGCCAGGTATCTGATGACATTTCCAACATTTTTCAGATTTATTCTTGAACATTCTTGCTATTCTTGTCGGGGGAAGGTGCCACCTGTAAAACATCTTATACAAGTTTTCTTTATATGCTATTGACATTGTCATTTTATAATTTTGAGACCACAATTTTTGCCATTGCTCTAAATCAATCCCATATCCAAAATTCTTCCCCCAAGCAATCATAGTTTCTTTAACTTGTTCTTCCTCTAGCTTAATTCCCAATAAATAACCATATAACTTTTTAATCACTTTCTCATCAGTACCCATCAATATCTTATCTAAATCAGTCAGTCCTTCCGTTTTAAAATCTTCAAGATATCTTGAGTGTATTTGCGCATATGAAAACCAATTCATCCTTATACCTTGTTCCTCTAAATTTTGGATCGTTTTAAGTCCACCCTTTTCATCCAACAGTTCCCCATATCTAACTGTTTGTTCCTTTTTATAGATCATAGGATAGGAAAATGCTTCAATAGTCGATAACCAAACTGGAATTTTCAAATAACATTGTTTTTTTATCTTCTCCCAATTTAACCACAAAGACTCCCGTATATAATGTCTTCTGAAATACCCCTGTGTTTTAGTTCCCTTGTACCATAAAAAAGCATGCCAGCCCAACAGTAAGTCATGTCCTTCTAATGTCAACAATCTATGCTTTCTTAATGTTATCCATTCTTTGACCCACATCAAACTTGCAGCTTGATAATACAGTTCCCAATTAGGCAGGCCAAAACCTCCTCTAATTCTAGCATCTTGCAAAAGCTTTAACTTTATTCTCGCTCTTTTACCTTGCCATATAAACTTCAACATGATTTTATTTAAATCTTCAAAGTAGTCTTTTCCAAGTCTAATTGGTATTGTTTGAAAGAGAAATAAAATTCTAGGTAAAATATTCATCTTAATTGTTGAAATTCTCCCTATTAATGACAATTGTAAATTTTCCCATTTCTTCAAATCTGTAATTATCTGTTGTTTAAGTTTAATATAATTATTCTCTTTTAATGTGCTACATCTTGCTGTCAAATATATCCCCAGATATTTAACCTTGTTTGTAATTTGAATTTTCAAAAGATCTGTCAGTTCTTCTCTTTGTCTCAATAACATGTTTTTTGTCAAAATCTTTGTTTTATCTTTATTTATTTTCAAGCCAGCCATCTCACCATATGTCTCTACCTTTTCCAATAACTTTGGAGCGGTTTCTAACGGGTCTTCCAGAATAAAAACTAAATCGTCAGCAAAAGCTTGTAGTTTAAATTCTTCCTTTTTAATTTTCATTCCTTTTATATTTTTGTCATCTCTAATATTTCTATTCAACACTTCCAAAGTTAATACGAATAACAAAGGAGATAGGGGACATCCTTGTCTTGTACCTCTTCTTATATTAATAAGATCTGTAAATTCTCCCTCCATCATTACCTTTGCTGTCTGTTTATTATATATGGCTTCTATTGCTTGAATAAATTTTCTGGCAAAGCCCATCTGTTCCAATAATAATAACATAAATCTCCAGTTCACGTTGTCAAATGCTTTTTGAGCATCTAGGAATATCAAAGCCATTTGTTTTTCAGGATGAGCCTCATAATATTCCAAGGTATCCAAAATTACTCTCATGTTGTCTCTAATTTGTCTCTTTGGTAGAAATCCATTTTGATCTGGATGGATAAAATTATTTAAATATTTTTTCAGTCTTTCTGCTAAGATTGAAGCAAAGATTTTATAATCTGCATTCAATAAGGAAATAGGTCTATAGTTCTTAATTTGCAACGCGTCAGCCTCTTCCTTTAAAATAAGTGTAATATAAGCCTCTGACCATGTTTTGGGTGTCATCTTTTTTAACATAACTTCATTCATAATTTCTAACAATGGAGTGTTCAATGATTCTTGAAATTTTTTATAGAATTCTGCCGGAAGCCCATCTGGACCTGGTGCTTTCCCATTATTTTGTCTTTTAAATGCTTCATTTAGTTCCATCATTGTTATATTGCTTTCTAACATTTCTTCAGTCTCTTTAGGTATCTTCGGTAAGTTAACATTCTGTAAATACTGTTTAATTTTTTTCTCATCAATATTCTCTTGTTTATATAGTTGTCCATAATAATCTCGAATAATTTCCTTTTTCTCCTTATTACCACAACAAACTTGACCTTGATCATCTATTAGTTTCAATATTTTTCTTGATTCCTTCTCCTTTCTCAGTTTATATGCTAGCCATCTACCTGGTTTATTTGCATCTTCAAAATAATTCTGTTTAGAATTTCTAATTTTCTGTGCCAGTTCTTCTTTCTCTATTAATTCCATTTTATGCTTAATTACATCCAGTTTCAATTTAATATCTTTTTTCCGTGGTATTTTCTGTAATTCTTTTTCAAGTCTTATATATTCATCTTCCAAGGCCTTAGAGGTTTGTCTTTTCCTAATATTCTTTTTTCTTGTATAGTCTATTATCAAACCTCTTACATATGCCTTCATTGTATCCCAAACATTCTGTATTGAGGTATCTTCTTTTTTATTTTCTTTAAAAAAAAAGACCAATTCCTTCTCCATCCATTGTATAAAATCTTTCTCCTTTAAAATGGTATTGTTTAATGTCCATCTCGATCTTTTTCTTTGTCCCTTCCATTTAATTGTCATTGGACTATGATCTGCCCAAGTACTTATTTCAATATTTGTTTCTTGAATAGTAGATATTAATTCTGTTGAGATCCAAATCATATCTAACCTGGACCATGATAAATGTCTATTAGAATAAAAAGTATATTGTTTAGTTTTAACATTTCTTTCCCTCCAAATATCTTTTAAGGTTAATTCATCTGTCATTTTAAAAAAAGATTTAGGGAGAATCTTTCTATTTTGTTTTGTTGTTGTTGTTATATAGTCCAATTTATTGTCCACAATTCCATTAAAGTCTCCCATCATAATTATATTAACGTAGTCCAATCTAATTATTTCCATATGTAGTTTTTTATAAAACTCTTCTTGTTTATCATTCGGGGCATAAATTGCAATCAAGAGTATTTTTTTATTATTATCCATTATTTCCACCATTAATACTCTTCCATCTTCATCCGTGTAGATCAGTTTTGCTGGAATATCTTCTTTAATGTAGAGAACCACTCCTCTTTTCTTACATTGAATCAAAGAAGTAAATATTTTCCCTAATTTTGGCTGTACTAACAAATGCTCATGTTGCTTTTTAATATGAACTTCTTGTAAGCAAATTATATCAAATTTTAATTTCTCTAATTTGTGAAAAGTTTTCCTTCTTTTAACAGCTGAGTTAAGTCCATTTATATTCATTGTAATCAGTTTTTTTTCTTCCATGATTATGCTTTATATTTAGGTCTAACAGCTCTCGTAGCTCTCACTTCACGTTGTTCTTTACTGTCTACCTGTCCACCTACAACTCCTTTCTCTTTTTCAATCTCCAGTTGTTCCTCCAGAAGCTCAATTAATGAGATCTCTTTCTCTGCCTCCTCTTTTTTTCTTCCAAAAAATTCTGCATAAAAAAGTCCTGCTTTTTCAATCGAGTCAATTCTATGTCTCTGCTCTTGCCACGTAAAAATTAGTCCTTCTGGTATCAGCCATCTGTAGTTCACTTCATTTTCCAGTAGCATTTTGGTCAAAAATCGATATTCTTATTTCCACTTTTGGACAGTCGTATTTGTGGTCTTTTCAAGAGAGCACAAAGGTATAATGCAGAATTATGCTGCCACTATGAGTTTCTTTTATTTAAAACTCAAAGATTTACTTCTTTTGTTGCCTTCCTCAGGAATTGTCAGCCAGATTGCTGTCCATCCACAGTGAAGATCATCTCATTGCCATCACATTTTGGACCTTGGAGGAAACGTGGAAGTTTATGACTTACTACTCTCTTGGTAAAGCAACACATAAGAAGATTTAGTATTTTAGTGGCTGTTGGTGCTCTGGAAATTAAGACATTGCTTAAGAAATACAAATGTGAAGATCCTGTTTTTCATGTTGTGTCCAATAGTGCTTCAGTTAATTTCACGCTACTAAATAAGGGTTTTCGTGAGAAGAGTTTTGGAATCCAGAACTATTCAGACAGGATCCACCTCCCTGAGTCCAAGATCTAATGGTGGTTTTAGATAGGTTTGTTTGGCTCCACTGCACTGGCCGCTGCCCTTCTTCTTTACTAGCTTCCCAACTTCTGAGCCAAGAAAAACGATTGAATTCCCAGGACTGTAAAAGCCACCTTCCCTGGCACTGATTCCTTCCCTATCCAAGGACAGGAATATATAAAATCTGTCTTGTTCCACTACAAGGCAAATAACTGGGGTGGTGGTGGTGGTGGTGGAATGCAGCACGGCCCTATTGCCAACACCAGCCAGTTCCATCCTTGGGGAGTTTTTGCTCCTTGAAGGGCCAGAAAAGGAAGTTTCCATTCAGAGGCCGGGAAGGGCCCTAGATGAGGGAATGAGACCCTCAGGGCCTCCCTGAAGTTTTTCAGTATTCAGGTTGAAATGGTCAGAATCAGAAATGGCAGCAATTGTCAAAGCAAGGAAGCCTGTATTGGAGACCGAAGAATCCTTTTTTGCACCATGAGGCAGGGCTGCCCCACTGCTCTGCCTCTTCTTCGCTTCTTGAAGCTGGGATGGGTTGGAAACTCTCTGATGGTCAAAAGAGTTTTGGATCCCTTGCCAAAATCTGTGGTCCTTCTAGGAAAGATGTGCTCCAGATAAATGCTACTCATTCCTAAAGAATAGACCATGTTGGATAATATGAACATTGCCTTTGACAGGTTTTTTAAGCCCCTGCCTGGAGACTCTGTTGCTGGACGACTCTTTCTGGCTCTCTTCACCAGAAGAAGCTGCTGGAATTGAGGTCCTCTTAGATGAAAGTGGCCTCCATAGGGTCTACAGAGGACTCTTAATTCAGGAAGGTACCTGGGGTTTTACCTGCACTTGCAAAACAGTGTTTTACACCTGCTGAATTGAATGAGATGCGAGCAGCAGCTTTGAGTCCTGCCACCTCCATTCAGTGACATTGTGAGGAAAAGATGACGTCAAATAAAGTCAAAATAAGAGGGTCTGTTGTTCGGAAGGGAGCTGGATTTGGACATGGGAGTGCCTCTGCTCTGGCAGGGATCACACTTCTGCCTGCCTGCCTCTCTCTCTCTCTCTCTCTCTCTCTCTCTCTCTCTCTCTCTCTCTCCGTCCATCCGTCCATCCGTCTGTCTGTCTCCTCCTCTGTGCCAAGACTTGGAACTGGTGTTTGTGTGGAGAGGAGTTGCATTTACACGTGGTTGGATTTGGCAACCATTACATGCAGCTTAGTTACACTCTGTCTGAACCATGAGAGCATGCTCTCTGTGAGGCTAACCTCAAAAAAAATGTCTCCAGAAATTGTAATTAGCGCAAAATGTAGAAGGGCTGCTAATCCGTGAAAAGTACAGGGAAAAGTACTGGATTGCGCTGTCGATCTGCCTTCATCCTCTCCTCCCAGCTACATATTCCACTGTGAAGAAGAAGCTTGTCTAAGATTCTCTCCAGTCTTCTTTGACTTCCATCTCACAATAGAGGCCAGTCTTTCTGGCTAAAAAAAACCTGATAGAATGGGGTAGGATATGTTTCTGCTCTACCTGGGGAGAAAGCACAACTTCAGTCATAGGGTCTCCCTCTTCCCTTCCCTGACCGAGCACAGGGTTATTCTTTGATGAACGACAACCGCACTCACAACAGCAGAATGCGCCCCCTGTTTCATGTGGTGCTCCCCCCCCTTCAGGTGCCTATTTTGGGTTTTGTCCTGAGGATGTTGATGCAGCCGATCCAAGAGCCATTTGCCAGGTAGAATCGGCAGCTCCAGAGCAAGTCCGGGATGGCCGCCCCACAGATGCCTTGGAGCCCCCCGTGCCTTTCCATCAGTAGGTCCCCACTTGGGTTCCCTTGCAGGCCTTCTCTCTGCCTGGAGGAGAGCTCCAGGGGTTGGGTTCCTCTCCAGCGCAGGGCGGCAGTGGGGCCACTTGTGGTTGGCTGAACATGACTTTCTTGAATTTGCAGATGGTTCCTGAAAGCAAACGCAGCATTGGACGGGTTGGCCTGCCTAACTGCGCTTCCAGCCACAGATCAAGCGGGTGAGGAGCTATAAGTAAAGCAGGGGTTTTAATTTCTGCATCTGTGACTTGAAGAGGCCCCTTCAACATAACATGTAAATTCTGTCCATTTACTCAACCTCCTGGTGCTTCGCCTCCTCCTCCTCCTTCAAACCTGATGATCCCCTCTCCCGCCAGAGCTGTTTGCAGGGAAATTCTGCTTAAAATATTGGCTCGGACAGGTGAATGAGAGAGAGAGATAGAGGGAGAGAGATGATTTCTGGGAGGACATTAGCCAGCAGAAGAGCTCAAAGAGGCTCCCTAGGCCATGGATGCAGAGCATCAGGATGATAAATGAGGAGGTTCAAAGCTCCCTGTGGGGGAGAGAGAGAGGCTTCCAGGAACGGAGAAGGTGCTGGAGAGACACGCTCCAAATCGGCTGAGAAGTAAGATGAGTGTTCTCATCCCCATCCTGGGGGTCATTGGGTGAGGCCCCTTCCCTGGCTCCAGGTATATGGTAAACAGCTTTAAGGGGAGCCTGCAGACCCTCAGGGCCCCCTTCTGCCTCACCACAAATGAATCCCCCCATTAAAGATCCACTGCACAGTTGTGTCCTCTCCCATCCTTTGTGGTGACCCTGAAAGATCCCGTGGATCCCGTGGATCAGAGCTGTGGAGGCATCAGGTAGTATCAGAACTGCCCCGTGATACTTCCTCTTCTGGCCCCACCAAAGGGCCTCCAGGGGCCTGATTGGAGTAGCCCTGAGGGTGACCTCAGGCCTAAACTGAGGCTGGGAAGGGCCTAGATACCTTCACAGTTTCCTCCTGGGCTCCTTGTGCAAACATTCCCACTGCCACAAAGAGAAGTTTGGAGACCAGCCTCCATCCATCCAGTTTAATGGCTGTGCTGGTGGTTAGTGGTGTTGTGGAAGTGGGCACAAAACAGCTGACACCCCCCCCAAAAAAAAAATATTAGGAAGAGACATATCATCTGGGGAGCCATTGCAGCTAGAAGCTCTAACTGTTTTGCCTGGAAAAAATTACTTCAATCTGCTCTTATTTTGGTTATTGCCGGGGATATCATAGGCTGAGAAATAAGCTCCACTTTTAAGCCGGGTCAGTTGAATGACCTCTTATTTCTAATAAGTCCTCTCTGTGAAATGTGTAACATTAAGATTAACATCCCTGGCAAGTTATGGACTTATTTGATGTCTTCTGAATTCCATATTGTCCAGCCACAGGATTCTCTCTCGCGGTCGTCAGCCATGAAGGTGCTCTGCCAGACGAGATCAGTTTCCAAAAAGGAGATAAAATTGAAATCATTGGCTATTTCATGAGATGCATGCCTTGGTTTGTGGGAAGGCATCTCTCTTCGGACCAGGTTGGCTTCGTGCAGAGCAGTTATGTGGAGCCTGAAGGCTTCCTGGCCATTGCCACAGAGTAAGTGCCGTTCAAGTCAATAAGGGCTTGTCAGGTGTCCCATCAAGTGAGGCAGAGAAGGTCCTTCCTGACTTGTGTTGGGGATAATGAAGCAGATCTCCTGGCCACCATCTGCATCTCCTCCCTGCCTCAAGGAAGGTGGGGGGAGGGACCCCCAGGTGGCCCCTCAAGAAAAAAACCTTTTGATGGATCAGCAGACTTTCCTTCAAAATAATGTCGCCAACGCTTTTATCTTCTCATCTCCCATTTTTGTTCCTACTTTTTAGATTGCTTCCTTGCTCTTCCTCCTCCTATTCATTTTTTGGTAAGGATGACTTGCCCTGGAAAGCCGTGTAAGTCCTAAAGTTGCCTTATCATGTTTCCCTTTCTCAGACTTCCATGCATGGATTTCTTCAAGGAAGATGGTGACTCTTTCATGAAGGAAGAATCCCTTTTGGATAACCTGACCAGGCTCTTGGCCCAAACTTCCCAGGAGAGCATTTGCAGCATCTATCAAATTGGTGAGCAGGATTTGCAGCTGCCTCCCTGTGTACAGAGCTAGGGTGCAAAGCTTCTGGGCGTCTCTTGGACTTTGCAGTTTGATAAAAAGAAAAATACAAGTTGTCATATGAACTGCCAAGTTATATGTTACATTTCATTAGCCTCCAACTCAATGAACTTAATGAGCATGAATTTAAAGATGCAGTCATTTGAATGCTCCCACAGAGTGAAGCTCAAATGAGAATGAATGCAGTTGGAATATGAATTTCTTCCATTTCAAAGGATTTAATGGGTCATTTAAGAGAGAGAGGGAGGGAGGGAGGGAGGGAGGGAAGGAGGGAGAGAGAGGGAAACAGAACAAAATCACAGCCTACGTGATATTTGGCGATATAAAGTTCTGATCTCCAGTTGAAACCATACTTGGAAATTTGTCATCACCAACCCAACATATCTGTGTGTGTCCAGGCCTAAATTTGGCATCCTCTGGTGAAGTCACCAGGGTGTTGCAGAGTTCCCAGGATGGGAGTTTGAGTCTCCCTACAGTATTAGGCCTCCCAATCAGTAGACATTCAATAAGCAAAACATGGCCTGAACGATAATCTCATTTGTCTCATCTTACAGATGTCCGGGATGACACCGGCCTTCAGAAACCTTGTGGGCCAGGTAAAAGGTGTAAATATTCAAAACGGAGGGAACATTTTTGGTTTTTTTTTAAGTGTAAAAAAAGGTGGAGGAGGAAACATTGGGCTGGCATGATGCATGATGGAAGCTTTACTTGGTACCTTTTATATCTGTATCTAATGAAGGTATTTAATGCAGGCATCTAATGAAGGTATCTTTTATATCTAGTCTAAGCAAGAGAAGGACATGGGGTGACATGATAGCAGTGTCCCAATGTCTGAGGGGCTGTCACAGAGAGGAGGGGTGTCAACCTGAAGGCAGGGCATGAAGCAACGGATAGAAACTCACCAAGGAAAGAAGCAACCTGGAACCAACCCTGGGACTTGCAGCCTTCCTCTTTCTGTGTCTTTCAGAAATGGCCCCTTCCTCCCTTAAGGAAAAGGAGAGTCCAACTCCATGCAGAGCAGTGAGGTCACTGATGAAGATGAAGGACTTTCAACCCACCAAAGATAAGAAGCAGCAGCTTTCCACTTGCCACAGGCAGGAGCCCCCCCTTTTGCAGAAGCCGTGTTTCTCCATGCGCCAGCGGGGCACTTTAGGGCCAGAAGTTCCTGATTCATTATTGTCATTTTTGAATCAGGAAGGCTATGAAGAAGGCTTCAGGGGCCTTTATGACCCTCCATTGTCCTTTCTCAAGACGTCCATCCATGGCGATGCCACGGAGGAAGAGCTGCTGGATTACTTGGCTCGAGCTCGGGCAGTAGCCAGGCAAGCCGACCTACCCTGGGCCACAACGCGGCTCTGCTACCTGCTGGGAAGAATGAGTCTCCGGAGATTCAAGCTGTCTCAAGCTCGGGTGTATTTTGAAGAAGCTCTGGCAACCCTACGGGGGGGTTTTCAAGACCTTCACTTGGTAGCCACTCTGTACACCCATCTGACGGGCATTTACCTGAAGCAGAAGAATGTGGAGAAAAGCGCTTCCTTCCTGGACAAAGCTGCCTCTTTGCTGATGGGCCTGGCCAGCGACACGGATGGGGCAGAGATGGCCCTGGAGGTCTTGAACTACGCCTTGAAAAGAGCTGTGCTCAGCCGGAGTAGAAACGCTGAGGCCAGAGCCTGCTTCTTGCTGGCGAAGCACTGCCTGCATTTCAAGCAGGGGCAGGAACCAGCCCCCTTCCTGGAAAGGCTGCAGCAGCTGCTAAATACAGGCCAGGAGCTGCCCAGTGGCAGGGGGTCCATGGACTGCTACTTGAAGCTTGGCCAGCTCTACAGCCAGCAATGCCTGCCCCGCCTTGCACTCAGCTGCGCCAAGGTTGTGTCTTCCCGCAGCTCCTGTTCTCTGCTGGAGCTCTTCAGAGGCATCGAGTTGGTGCTAAAGAATGCCTCCAAAGTCCTCAGTCCCACACCTGGAGGACAAACACACCCTCCACTCATGGCCTTTTACCTCCGAGAACTGCTTCATGCGCTGGAAGGGAGCAGGGGCATCCAGAAGCTGCGCAGCATCATTTACTATGAACTTTCTCAGCTGCACAGCCGATACAAGCAGTATGAGGAAGCCATCGGCTACATGGAGGAGGTTCTAGAGCTGAACACAAGTGCACGAGTGGTGGAAGACACCATTCACCACTTTGTTTTCCTCAGCTGGCTCTACATCCTCCATCAGCAGGACGACACGGCTTTGTGTATTTTAAGCGCCCTTGCAGAGTCCCCCTGGAGCACCCGCCAGCAGTTGGGCGTCATCCATAACATGGCGGCCATTAGTCTGAGACGGAGGAATCAACCCAAGCGAGCTGCGGAGAGCTACTTCAGAGCACTGAGCATTTCCAGAGAGACGGGCAGCGTGGTTAATGAGGCAGTGGCTTTGGCCAACCTGGGCATCTTGTGCCTGCACTCATCTGCCCAAAGCCTGGGGGAGCATTTCTTGGTCAAAGCCATCCAGCTCTTATCCGAGCTCCCCAGTGGAGAATGTGGGGGGAACTTTGTGGCCATCCTCCTCCGGCTGGGGCACCACTACGCCCATGGGGCCCAGAAGGAGAAGGGAAGGAATTGCTATGAGTGGGCCTTTCTGGTGGCGATGGAACGCGAGGATGTGGAAGGTAAATTCATTTCCCAGGTTCACAATTAGGATAAAAGATGCCATGCAGCTTTTCCCCAGCTATCAAGGGGAAGGGCCCAGAGGAGCTTAGATGGATATCTTAGGGTTTGAGGGAATTGATCAGGTTTCTTTTGTCCACTATTTTGAAGCAAGTCTGCTACCTTTGCTTCTCCCTCTGCTATGACCTGGAACCATCAAGGGACAGAAGATGCAGGAAGCTTCTGGCTCTGCCGCCTCCTCCTCCTCCTCCTCCTCCTCCTCCTCCTCCTCCTCCTCCTCCTCCTCCTCC